>VMOF01000220.1:20410945-20436377 GCA_011764245.1 Trialeurodes vaporariorum
CCTTCGACTATTCGCGCAATTGGTGGTCAATCTTGGTCGTATAATTTTGCCATCTGACATTTCCCGTACTCTGGTACGCATATAAGCTAAGCGATGTATCTGAGTAGCAGTTCACCCCCCACCCTCCCTTTCCCTCACTCCTTCCCGCATTCACTGTCTCCGCTCTCAATCCGGTCGTGAATGATTTCGCTACGATCAAACGCGTGACGCGTGTCATGCGGGCATTGCGGGTGTCTTTGCCGTTACTCATCAGGTCAAGGGAAACTAGCTATGTAGTATATAGTGAAATCGTTGGGAATTTTTTCCATTTTTTTCTCCCCCCCCCCTCCCCCCAATCTCTCGCTCTCCCCTCCTCTCTCTCTAGCCGGAATTTTGACTTGAGTTTGAGTCTCCACAACCGCATTCATCCGGCTGCCTGAAAACAATACAATGGGTTGTTTCTATGTACCGTACCTACTCACGCTCTCCATACTACTGCTGCTGCGCTATGCTTGCTTGCAGTGTTGCAGGTTTGGCAAAAAAAAAAAAAAAAAAAAAAAAAAGTTCAATCTTTTTTAATGACCACACGGAAAAAAAACTACGGTGAAAATAACCATACGGATACCTGATTTTGGCACCTGCTAGATGTTATGGTAGTGTTAACCAGAAGTATACTATGTTGACTAGGTACTAGGTGATGTTACCTGATTGTATGTCGAATTTACTCAGAGTATCGGTAAATGAAACCATACTTATGGTAAGTTTACCATAACATCTAGCAGGTGCCAAACATCAGTATCCGTACGGTGTATTTCACGACTGAATCTTTTTTCCGTGCACTGTGGGAACTTTCGTTTTTTGTTTTTTGTTTTTTTTTTCGCCTGATTTGGCAGCACTGCTCTCCGCACCCGCGTTGTCATTCAGCGCGCGTTTCGCGTTCGCGTGCAAGCCGTCATTTTTGAAAATCTCATCCGTTACGGATCGGACGGCGGATTTAGCAGAAGCGGGAAACGCGGAGCGGAGTGACTGTTGTGGAAGGGGGGGGGGGTTAAAGGAGTAGGGATGGCGAAGAGGTCTGATTCTGTATTTTATCGTCGCGTGACATAATGTAACTCGCTGCTCGACGTTTTCTCCTCTTTTACCCCTTCCCCCACCCCCACCCTTCTCCAATCTCAAAGGCTCATCTTGTCATTGTACTATAGATGAAATTTATAAATGGACGCGATGACCGATGAGTCCATGATTGATTTTGGATTCATCAAGTCTAAGGACTCTAGTTTGGCGATGAGCGCCTTCATAATTCTTCCTATGCAAAACCATGTCCGTAATGTAGGAATAGTTACATATCCAAAGTAAAAAGATGAAGATCAGTCATTCTTATACTCATCAACTCATCATCACCAGATTTTTCTTGGTTGAGTCTCTTGAGGAAAAACGGTTTAGCGACTATAGCAGTCATGAATGCACGAATAATTTTAAAAATCTGCTTCAGCTTTATCTAAAATTTGTTTTTTCATAGGGTCATAAAATGGACTCCTTCTGAGCTAGAGCAAAGTCCAAAAGTCCAAGTCATGGGCTGCAGTTTTTCGGATCTTCGAAATAATGGGTCTGTTGCAAACTTTTGCTACAACAATTAAGAGTGTATAATCTAATGTAAAATCGCTTGAAAAGTCCATTGGTGGCATTAGATAGTCATCAAATGCAATAATAAACTCACTAGAGGTGTTTAATGAAATGCAAGATGCAGAGAAATATCGAGCATTTGTATGCAGCACCACGAACATCCAAGGATAGCCAACCTCACAATATCGATCACAACCAATCACAACGTAAACAAACCCATAACCTCTACTCAGTGAGGTTGTCAAAGTTGGTCATCTTGGATGTTCACGGTGCATGCATACAGATTGCTCGATTTCTCCGCCATCTTGGATTTCATTAAACGTCTCTTGTAAGTTATTATTGCATTTTATGACTTTATGATGACACCAATGGACTTTTCAGGTGATTTAACATTAGACTAGACACTCTTCATCCTTGTAGCAATAGTTTGCAACAGACCCATTCTTTTGTACATTCAGTGGTACTACCGCACCGGATGACGATGAGACGAAATTTGGACATTACTTTTGTAAAGACTTTCAAATATTTGAACATTTCTTTGAGCACCGGGACTTCCACCTGTGCCAGTTGTTTGTCTGAATAATCTTTGGTCTTTGTTTCACGTCATATCAGATGACTTCCGATCCCTGAACTCGTTCTTACTGTGCGCCTAGTAGGCGCCTACCCTAAGGTTCAAAGCTATGAGCGCCGCACTATGGTCCAGGCGCCAAAATTAACTAGACAAAAGTCCTCAAGCTAACATGCGCGGATTTAAAACTACGTCACCGGGGGTTTTTAGGTCGCTGAATCCATTTTTGATGTCACTTTCAAATTGTGACATATAACCTTATAAAAGTCATTTACTACACAAATAGTGCAAAGTAAACGCCAGAAAAAGAAGCAAATAAGTCTCCTCTGCTGTATGATCTATAAACCTCTCTTTAATCGGCGAAATAAGTCAAAGTAATAATAAGAGTACATAATTAAATATTACTCAAATGGTAACAAGCACAATTACTCTAATGAAGGGGGAGGGGATAATGAAAATTCAATCTTTTAATTCGTAAAATCAGCTTTATCGTTAAAACTTTTTATAAAAATGGAAAATTCAACTGCTGTAAGAATTATTTAATTCATTAATACAAGAATACAAAAAAAAAAAAAAAAAAAAATCGAAGAGGAAGAAAATATACAATGTAAATGAGAATAAAAATATTACAGCTAGAGATCAAAGTAAGCTACCCTCAAAAATTGGCGGATCCAGCAATCTGAAAACAGTGTATTCTTACCATTTGATTTAGAGAAACGATCGATTACAGGCACGTGGCTTGGCTCCTTTAGGAATCGATCATTAATCATACACAAATGGGAGGAACGCGCAGTTGCCAGATTACTGGATCCACCTATAGCTTGTGCAATTTGGCAACGTTGCATTCTTCCTTTTAGACCAACATAAAATATCATTTCCAAGGTAATTCAATAAGGTACACATATCGGCTTTTCCAGGGGCTCCAAGGGTTTGAAAAGCTAAGACGTCAAATTATCCACTCGTCATTCTTTAAATACAAGCTCTGATTAATTTTAATTTCACAATGATAACATGGAACTAAAACATCATAATCTAAGTTAAAATGAACGTTTTTTAAAGCTTTAACTGCCGTCAAAAAAAATTTCCATAAAGTCAATGGGAATTCAGGAACTACGTAGAAACCTAAAAAATCACCTACTGAATGTCAGATGTGTAGCGTGTAATTTGGCAACGCTGTATTTAATCCATTAAAACCCCATGTGAAATTTGATTAGGGGAGAGCACTGTGCACTTACGATACCCAGATTTTTTTCATTGGTCTAAATTCACGAAATACAATGCTGCCAAATTGCCACGACGTCACTGCGATACACGGTATAAAAAAAGACCCCATAAAGAATGAAAAAAAACACCAATTTATCTCATTAGAGGTGACGAAAAAAATTCATAACTTCTTTCGGCGGCAATCGGCGGAAATTATGAAGGCAAGGTGGCAAAGCCATGGGTCTTCAGAATGACTTCAGCCACATTGGTGAGGTTCCAATAGGTTCCACAATTCGTAGCGTACTTTAAGTGCAAAAATTATGGAAAAATTCTTTTAAAATTTTGATGTTGTCTGTTCCATTGTACTGGACAAAATTTTCATTGGAATTGACAAAATCTGGCTGAAACTACTCAATTTACCTTCAGGAAGAACGTCAAAATGCAAAAAATTGGGAAATAAACGGCCAACTCGGGAAAAAAAACACGGTCAACGTAGGCCACTTCACGCTTGACAATCAGAAAGTAAACATCGTAAATAAACACACCGCGCCGGTCGCAGAAAAAAGCTCGCCACGGCCATATCAGTGATAATCATGGAAAAACCCGTTTATGAGGAGATACTCCATGATATGTAGTATCACATAGTGAGGTCATTTTTCATGTTTCCCAAAACTTGGAATTTTGACTTTTGTCTAGCAAATTTTCGTCGCCTGGACCATAGTGCGCCGGTCGCTCGGCTTATTGCATAGCACGCACGGCGCTCGACGGCGCTGGGCAATTCCCCGGGGAACCGAACCGAACCGCAACGCGACGCGCTGGCTGAACTGTGAGCAGCGCGTTCGTTTCGTTGTCCCTTTTCCTCTTTCTCTATCCATCCAAGTCGTTCATCCAGTGTTCCAGTGTTTCATCAGCGTCGCACCGGCTCGGCCCTGCGGAATTCCGCGGTTATCCCCCTTACTGCCCGAGTAATTTCGCGTTTGTCGCTCGTCCACCCCGCGTTTTTTCCCCGTTTGCGTCAGTGTTTCCTCTTCAGGAACCTCTAGGGTCCTTTTGTGAATCCACGTGTTATTGGTCTTTCGTCGAATACTCCTCATCTTTCAACGAGCTTTGATGTACGAGTGATTAAATTTGTTAAAGGTTATACCTCGAATATCAATTCTAATCAGTGGTTTTTTTTGTTGGTTTTTTTTTATTCATTTTTTTCCGGGGAAGTTAAATTCAGTTATGATCTTTTTCACGCGGATTTTACGATTCAAAACCGCCTTCGACGCAGTGCCGGGTGCTCGGGATTGGTGTGAAAGGGCATTGAGTTTTCTCGCCGCAATTTGATTGCAGTGATTTGAATGTGCGTTTCTGGATTTTTTTTTTGTTTTTTTTGTGTTTCATTTTAATCGCGCTGATATTTTTCGAGTGGGAAGCACTCGAAAATCTTTTTCCATCCCGCTAATCTATGGATACAATGATTTGAAGGTAAACATTACTCTCGTTTTAACTATTGAGGGAAATTACGTTGAATTGAAAGTCAATTACAGATGGATAGAGTGCAAACTTTTGTGGGCTTTCCCCTTTTGGGTCTGCTCCTAATGGACTGCGCGAGGATTTCTTGGTAGAGTGTTTTTTTGCAGTGTTTTTTGCATTTCTATCTCATGAGTCTAGCTTTAATGGAAATAAGTCTCCGCTACGATAATAATGTCCGGAAATAGGCAACAAACACCTGTGTCTTTTAACGGAATTTTAATGAAAAAAAAAAAAAAAAAAACAAACAAAAGCAATCAGTAATTATATTACAGCCATGAAAAACAGCTTAGTAAACTTTAATCAGAGTATGTGCTGCCCATCTACTTGAACACAAGTCATCCTAACGCTTTGGCGTACCGTGACCAAAAAAAGGGGGAAGGGGTAAAAAGTGAAAAAATGATGACCTTTTTTTTTTGCTTCTCGTCTCAAAGGGATGTTTAAATTACCTAGAATAAAATACGAGGGTTTTTTCCCAGTCGCAAAAAGGTCCAGGATTTGAGAGAAATATATTTTATATTTTAGCCCCGTTTTTTAGCCCCTCCACCCAAAAAAAGTGGGGGGGGCTATAGCCCCCCCCACCCCCTGATACGCTACGCCTATGTCCTAACGTAATCCTCCCCACAGATTGTCTGCATAGATGATCATTGCCCTTCCTCCCCCCTCAAAAAAAAAAAAAAAAATCGCTCTGGTGGCAGGTGGGCCAGCTATGGGAGTGCGATCCCCCCTACTTTTTTTGGAAAAGGCCTAAAAAGGGAAAAAAACAAAGGTCGTAACACCAAAGCCCCCCATTTTACAGGGAAAAAGGGCTGAAGAATACTGAGAAGAAAAAATCAAAATCTAAAAGAGAGTCTGCACATTTTCCCCCTACTATTGAACCCACAGACCGCCTCTGGGCATCGGATATGCTCGTTCTGTAGAATATCCCCACGCGCGGATGATTATGAGAATTGCCTGAAAATGCTGACGATGAGCTTTGCAGCGTTCTAAAGTTCAACGTAGGTATGAAATCACTCAAATGCACTTTCAGCAGTATTCACGCGTAGAATTTTGAAATTCAAGAAGTTTTTTATTAATCTTTTGAATAAAATAAAATATCTCAAAAGTAGCATGATTTCGATGTATCGTTAAAACGGCTTGTTTTTGTTGGACTTTCTATAAGGAACACTTTTGACGGAAATATTCATTCGTTTGTTCCCATCAAACGTTTTAATGATGCAATTTCTATGAAAAATTATCAGCATCAGCGAAAAGTTCTGTTACCGCGAAATACCCTTATAAGGGGTCTTCAATCGATGACTATTCAAAAGGGGTAGCAAAAAAGAGTTTCTTTAACGAGCGGTATAACAATTTCTGAGTAGGTAAATGATCAATCGGTAAATGTAGTTAAAGATTGACCGGTTCATAAGCCAAATATCACGACGGATCGATAAAGTAAATGATCAATCGATATCGTTAAATTTCGATTAGTTAGATATAAAAGTGCTTTATCGATGGCTCGTTAAGGTGATATTCCTCATCTGTTTGAAGTAAGGTTCTGGCTCAATAGATAGCTGCTAGTCACTTTTTTTTATAGAATTTATCTTTGAAGGCTTCTAACTTTTATTCTGAAAGCATTAACCTAAAAGGGCATCACTAAAGGAACTGCGTAATTTTTATTCTATTCTTCAAGCCGAATGAAAACAATATTTGGTTCTAGATTAATTGACGGAGAAACCGCAATCACCGAAATTTTGGCAAAATGTTGGGCTGTGTCACATGATAAAACGCTGTTACATAACCTAATATTTTGACAAAGGTTTCTCCTTCAACCTAAATCAAAAATGTAAAAATTTGGAATAAAAAATTGAGTAAAAAACTACGCAGTTTCTGTGGGGACGCACGCCCCTTCGGATCAATGATTTCGGATATTACTAATTATAAGCATTCAAAGTCAAATTTTACTATAACTATTATAATTATACAACTATTTACTTCAGACTGGATGGCGCGGGACTGGCGCGGCGAGGAATCAGCTAAGCATTTTTACAACGAGGTAAACAAATCTATATTCGCTCAGTCGCTGGCTCAATTTAAGTGAGTAGTTAAATATTCCTACACCTCGGTGCTGGTTTTGCATACACAATTGATTGAAGGCTCTCTGGGAAATATGTCATAAATGCCAACAATCTTGGGAGAATAAAAACTAAAATTGAGTGAGGCACATTTACAGTCACAGAAACGAATGTACTCGGGTGTGGTATGGAAAGGGTTAAGGTAAGTGGTCGACCCGTTGGTCAGTTTTTGTCATAATGGGGCTGTCGCACACTTTTGCTATAATCGATTTAATAGTCGATTCTGGTGTAAAAACATCGATAGCACCACTAAACACTTCCAAAATCCACTCCTAAACTCGATAAACACTTTTATTTGCGCGGGCGTAATGGTGGCTGAGGGTAGTAATGGGAGATTCCCATCTAACAATACTGTAACTACATCAAGAAGTGACCAATTAGAGACGACTTTCATTTGACACCGGTGTCACTGGGTGTTGCGGTACCATCCATCGGATGTGGATCATCACTCTGATGACGAATTCCTCTGTGAATCATCTTTGTCAGCATAGAAAGAGTGACGAAATTAAGATAGGAATCTCCCATTGTTACTGCCCTCGGCCACCATTACGCCCTCGCAAATAAAAGAGTTTATTGAGTTTAAGAGTGGATTTCGGAAGTTTTTGGTGCTGCCATTGTTATTTTTCGAAGTTTTTAAACCATAACCGACTGTTAAATCGCTTATAGCAAAAGTGTGTAACAGCCCCATTGGATATTCAGTTGGGGAGTGCAAAATTGCGTCGAGTCAAGTGCAGTTTGTGTGCAGCCTGTGGCGTGCATCAGTGCATGTTTCTCGCCTTTTCATTCCTAATCGACGCGCCTTCACTTATAGAACTGGATTATATCAATGAAATATTCTGCGAATAAGGAAGGTGTGTATGAATGAGATATACCACGACATACGGTCATTTCTTTCTGATGTGTAAACACATTGTGTCCTTACTCTCTATTTGGTCTGGATTTTTTTATTGTGAGTCAGGGCCGTTGACTGGGTGGGGAATCTATATGGTGTCATATATACCTTGTTCAGTCAATTGACCGTGAGATTTCTAGTTATGGCCAAAATCGAAGTTCAGATTTTATTTTTGACTAGCCCCCGCTTTATACGCTCATTATACTTACTTTCTAATCTTAAAATAGTTAGGTTTGTGAGGCCTCTAATTTTATCCGTGTGGGTGGATCCGGCTAAATCTTAATACACCAATATCGATAAAATCTGATTTTTATGTGTTTCGTGAAATTGTTTTTAAATCGACTTTGCAAATTTTCTATTTGTAAGTGTGTTATTAACATCAGTTCTGCTACGCTTGTTTGTTCAGTGTCATTTTTTAAAATCACCGACCGATCATTTCACCATCTGAGAAAAGATTACGGTTCAGTTCAGTTTATGACTGTAATCTCAATCGGTTGTAATCGCCGTTAAATTATTAAAATATTCGCAAGTTAAAAGTCATCGATGACTCCACTGATTGAGAATATATTACGGATGTTCATGAACTGAACTATTTAATCTTTTCTCAACCGGTGGAATCATCGGTGAATTGAAAAATGCTATTGCTCGGAACGGCAGCTCTGTTTAACATCATAAATCGTCAGTATTTTCACGAAGAGCTGGGTAACGTAACCTAATTCGACGTTTCAAAGTCTTCCATTACGCAGTTTCTATCCCCAGAGGTAAACCGACCAGACGCAAGTTGGTGGAAAAGTGAGAAAAAAGCTAAAAATTTCGCTTTTCTTTTAAAAATGAAGTAGTAATTCGAGATTTGCAAACGTTGAATTGACCGAGGCACGCGTCTTCGTTAAAACACGACGAATTGTCATCGCAACGCATTTCGTTGGAAAAACTCAGTCGATTTTTTTGCCCTCAACAAATTTTTTCATCCAGGGGGGGAAATATTTTTTTGCCCTTCCCAAAATTTTTTCATAGAGAGGGAAAATTTTTTTTTAAATTGACCCCGAAAAAATTTTATAAATATGTGTTAAGAAGAGTAAAGGTTTTAAACAAATTTAATTTCCTCCGCGTTTTTTGGTGCGGAGAATCTTTATCGATTATTATTTTCCCGAAACAATTTTTCCATCGCTGCGGTAACTTTTTTCAATAGATAGCAGGTCTCTTTTTATAAGTTTGTCAACAAAAAGTTAAACTCTTTAAAAACCCTTTTAAACTTTTAAAAAATTTTTAAAATTTCATCCTCACATTTGTGTGTCGAAAAATTTTTGTCGATTGTTTTTCAGACGTCACATTGCGTTGCGCTGTTCAAAAAGTCAACAGTTTTTGGCTAAAATTTATGAATTTACGCAAAACGCAAGGAGCTTCGGCAACTGCGGTCAGTGCGAGCAGTGAGAAAAAAATTCCAAAGAGGGGGGGCACGCCTGTGGAATTTGAAATTTGAAGGGGTCGGTGGAAGCAATTTCGAGCTATTTTCTATTAAAAAAAAGGCCAAATTTGAAACCTCTAGAGGGCACGTGCCCCTGTAACACCCCCCCCCCCCCCGTGGATCGGCCACTGAGTGCGAGCATACTCCAGGAAGATACCATGAAATTTTCAAGCCGAAGCAATTACTAATAAAACCGGGATATTGGGAGTACGAAAATTCCCATAAGGCTCAATGAGTGCGAGTGAGATATAGATAGTTATTCTTAGTATCACTCGCACCCACTAAGCTTCGATCGCGAAATGAATTTTCAATTTACGGCTTTAACTCTCAACCAATTTTGCTCGTTTTCTGGTCAAAAAAAGCCATAAAAAATTACGCAGGTGCTAAAGTTCTCGGATTTTGCGGTTTTTATTTGTTTTCAATTTGATATGGGTTTCAAAATCATGACGTTTCCCAAAAGTGACTAGTTCGTCGTATGGCAATCTGAAAAAGATTCGCCTAGAATCACCTGAAACTTCTTTAATTTCATTCACGTATTCCTATATGGGGGGGGAAAACTGTTACCGATTATTTTCTCGAAATAACACCCGACGCGAGAATTCCCCCGGAACCCCCCTTTTCGACGCGAGTTCAAATGTATGCGAAATGCTCTCGATGTTTATCACAGATGCGTCGCGTCGTGCGATTCAGCGTTGCCAGATTGTGAGAAAATTTCCTATTGATCCAATCCAATGTAAATCTACTGTAATTGCGGTTGAATCGAGCAACGCTGTTCTTGTTTGTCTTTCGACAAGCTCAAGATGCAGGTGAAAAAAATATATAGACTCAAACGACGAGTGGATCTGAGTTTGCGTCACACGGGCTACGCAATAAAAATTTTTTACAAAGTTCTAGGTTTTAAAATTTTAGGTGGGAAACGTGCAGTTATAAGGTAGTAAAAACGTTGTTGTGTATTGTATCGTAGACTGCCGCGCAGTATTTTTTTTTTAAATTTATTTATTATTTTTTTTATTAAAAAAAGAGAAAAAAAAAGGGTGACGCAAATGTAGTCATACTGTCGTGGCTTTGAGATGATTTCTGAAAATGGAAGCACTTAAATTTTCCCCCCCATGATAATATCAGCGATCTCCATATTCCTGCGTTGCCAAATCATTAAAAACAATAAATATTCAAATTCATATTTGAGGCGTAAAAATCTATGATGATTTCGTAAGAGTCATCAGACTTCGCAAAGCAGTGGCGGCTCGTGCAATTCGGCAACAATGGATCCTCTCCATTAATTTGTTAGCTAAAAAATTAAAATTAAAATATTAAAATTTAAAATTTAAATTTTAATTTAAAAAACAACCCATCTGCAAGGGATTTTCTGAATCCTGAGCCATTGATACTTTTGGGGCATTCAAATGGAGAAAAAAAAAGGTTGCTAAGTAGCACGAGCCCCTCATTGTTGCAAAGATTTTGCGACTTTTTTTTCCGTGAAAAATAACGATGGCTCCCAAAATAACGAAAAATTTGGCGAATATTTCTCTGAAATTAAACAAAATTTTCAAAATTTTAAAAACTCAGGCAGGATGAACTTTTGGTCTCTATTGAAAAAAATTAAAAATTACACAAATTTTTTAACATCTGATGGCACTTTGGTCCCCCGTGTACCAACACTGAAAAAACAAAGTTTAGGTACAACCGCAGCAGCTTTTTAAAATAGCTTTGCAGAGCAAAAGTTCTAGCTCTACCGGAAAAAGCTGCGGTTGTACTGAAACACTCATTCGGTAAAAGCAGCAGCCTTTTTTATTGCTTTTGTTCTACCGAAGTAGTGCTTCGGTACAACCGCAACTTTCTCCGGTAGAGCTAGAACTTTTGCTTTGCGTAGCTATTTTAAAAAACTGCTGCGGTTGTACAAAAACTATGTTTTTTCCGTGAAATTGAGAAAATTGGAATGAGTTTCTTGCTAATTTCTCCTTCAAGCGATTGAATCTTTTTTTTTTGAGAAAAAAACTAGAAAAAATTGCGATGATGAGCTCGTTAGTAAAACCACGAAACCACTCGCAGACTCAAAAAATGACTCTTTATGGTTTAAGACGTGATGGTGAAGCTATGCAGTAACCTTAAAAATTCCTATCCAATTTGAGACTTTTTTTTGTGTTTCTACAAGAGAGTGACAAATAAAAAAGGGAACCCCCCATGACACCTGTATAGCTCCGCCTTTTAAGAGCAAAGATGACGGAGCTATGAAGGGATCATAAGAAATTCCTGTCTAGTTTACCACGCTCTCTATAGAAACACAAAAGGGGAAAAGCCTAAAATGAGATATTTTGTGAGTTATCAGAATTGTTGTGTTTTTTTAGTTTTGCCTCGTCATTTTCCCGGTTTTTAAGCAAGAATTAACTATTCAATCGTTTTAAATAAAAAAAATTAGCAAAAACCCACTGACGGTTCTTTGCCTGCAGCAAAAACTTACTAGAACTCCTTTTTATAAAAGTGCGTTGTTTTTTGGGAATTTAGCAAACCTGACAACATTGCAATCTCCTCCTCCTGAAGACTTGCAAGTTCCATGCTGCGGGGTTTTTTGTTTGCGTTTCAAATTAGTGCGCTTACACACCCCAAACACATCTTTACGAGTACTCATCAACAAAATTTTTTTCTATTTTTTATCGGAGCTCAACGATAGTTGTGTGTTGTATGTTGTGTGTGTAGAAGGTCCCCCATGCAGGTCGGCCGCTGTCGCTGACGATGGAAAACGATTCCTTCAAAATCGGTTGCGTATAAGTTTACGGAGGAAGCTCAAAGCTCAAAACGAACGATTTTCTCACGTGAACTTACGTAAGCTCTTGCGATCGTCAAGCGTCTTTAGGCGTGCCTCTCCTCGGTGAAAATTTAAAAGTCTCGAGCTATTTAAGTGAACTATTAGGCGATATCAATAAACTACCAATGATAGCTGAAATTATCTATACCTATCTTGTCTGTCTTGTCTACGTGTCTTTTGACAAGTGCTTCGAGGCTATATTTGAGGGATATAAGAACATTTGCTAAAGACCAATGAGCCAGTTGTAATAGGGTTTTGATTTGACAATGGGGCTCTTGCAAAATTTTGCTAGGGGGGATTGAAGGTGATTCTTGCAAAAAAACCCTGTAAAAATTACGATGAGTTCACTAAATAATCACGAAATTCACTCTTAGAATCGGGGTAAAGGCGGAGAGACGCAGGTATCATGGGAGATTTTTAAAAATTGAGACATATCTCTGTGCTTCCGTGGAGAAAGTGACATAATAGACAGGAATCTCCCATGATACCTGTGTTGAAGCGCCATTACGATCTTGAGTTTACGGCAGTTATGTGAGTTTATTATTGAATTTCAGACTGCTTAGTGTGATTTTCGGGGTTTTCCCGCTGGTCTTTACCCCAGATTGGACTATTTCTTTGCTTATAGCAAAATTTTGCAAGAGCCCCTTTGCGCGGAAAAAAAGACTGGTAGAATCTACCATCGGGGCTGTTTTTGGAGTTAGCTATGAAGTAGATGGTAAATGCAAGTACATTATGGTAAATTAAGTTAACTTGTTGGTACATTCACAATCATTTAGTAAAATTTACCATACTTGATAGATGACTCCAAAAAACGTCTATGCAGATGGTAAAAACTACCAGTTTTTTCCCTTAATCGTGATTAAAGGGTTTAAATTTTTGCAGGTCTGCAGTCCGGATAGCGCTGTAGTTTTCCTTGAACCCAATCGAGAAAAAAGTGTTATTCAAAAGGGGTTTTTTTCCCTATTTTGTCAGGTTCCACTTCCGGCATTTTTTGGAGGCAGCAAAAGCAATAGGACTTACTTAGAAACTAAAGACATCTTTGTGCTCAGCTCATCAATACTTTTTTTCCTTTTAAAAAAAAACAACTTTTAGACCCTTTCAATGCAACAGCCCCATTGCAGATATATCACATTATATTTTATATTAAACGTAATTGTAATTCCTGGCATTTGTATGTTTTAAAAATATTCTTGTTTTAACGAAAGCATTTTTTTTGAATATAAATTAAAAATTTTTGTTTAGGATACAAGAATAGCATTTAATTATTTCGCATAGAAGTAGCCCTAAAAATAATTTTTTCTCTCTATGTTTTAAAATGCTGTTTTTAGTGTATTTTCCCTTTTCAAAATTTGTGGCAGTTCTGTAAATTCGTTCAATGTCTCTTTGTATTTATACTTATCGCGCAAAACGGGTACCTGCATGAACTGACTTTACGACACCGTGTTTCGTTAGTGGTGCTTTTGTGGTGCTGCTAGCTGTAGTAATAATACAGGTAGGTTGAATTGAGACAATAATACGTAATGGGTTTATAGGTGATAAAATGACAATCTTCCCATTGAAGATACATCGGAGATGCGTTATAGCTCTGAACACCTCAATTATTATGGTGACTTGATGACATGATATTTAGCAAATTGTAAACAGATCTCCTTTTTTACGCAACGTTGAAACTTTTTATTTACTTCACTGTTTTTTTTTTTTCTCGTTTTGAATTTTTTACAAAATTCAGACATTTATTTTCATTTTTGTGTCAGGTGGTGTTTACAACTGACTCATTTCAAACTTGTTTTTTTGTTTAAAAGTTAATTTTTTTTTTTTTTTTTTTTTTTTATAAATAAGTATGTTGCGCAATTTTTTTTTACGTGGCGTATCGATCCTTTTGTGAAATCCCCCGAAAAAATTGCTATGGCTATTAAACAGTGTCAACAGGAAATCACTTGAAAAATCGTCCGTTTTGAACTGTCCGTTAAAATGCGTTTCTTAGACAGGACTCCCCCATTTAACCCACGCACTCGACCGCCTATTTGAATAGTTTAAACGCATATGTTGAGTTTGTGCTGAATTGCGGAACTCTATGCTTCCAAAGTTTTTTTTAAAAGGTTTTTCTTACGTAGAAAAAGACCTTCCATAACGCTGTACTAAAATTTGCAGCGGAAACCCTTTTATTATTTATTTATTTGTTTGATATTTACTGTTTTAGCGAGAGAATGTATCATAAGGGGCGGTAGCCCCCGGGCCCAAATAAAAAAAAAAAGAAAGAAAAAAAAGTAAGAACAAGAACAGAACACAGATGCCAAAAGACGCGGTCGGGGCACCGACACTTATATACACGCAACAGAGCAAATTTCGCGATTTCGGCGTTTTTGGGGTCGTTAATCATCGATTCCAGTTAAGCCGCTAATCAAAACCCCATATCACCCCATATCGATCGATTTGCCACGCGCTCGAGATGATGATTCTAAAATTTCAAATCAATCGGACAATTTATAAGAAAGATATTAAGAAAAACAGCTAATTTAAGCCTCTAAAACTGCACGTTTGGTCATCATGAAATTTTACACGGACGATTGCGAGAGAACCATTGCTCCAAATCATTAAAACTTGGTACCGTTAGATTTGTAATGTTCTAGTGTAAGTTGCTTTCAATTTTGAGACCAATCCGACTTCAGTGCTCGGAGAAATCGTCAAAAACTTGACGGTTGTTCCGTTTCAGAAGCATTTCAGAGCAATTAATCGGAAAGTCCTACAGGGTAAACGGTGGCACGGATCGAAGAAAATTGGTACAGAAATGTCCGTATTGCTTCCGTGTGCGTGCTTTTGTCAACTTTTTAACGATCCGAGCAATATTAAGGGAGAAATCTTCAATTGAATACATGTCAGTCATAGAATAAGAGACAAGAGAATCGTTTTAATTATCAGTTGTTGTAACCGTCCCCACCAGACGGCCCCAAAACCTCCAGTCGACCGACTGTCAAACAAACCGGTAGCGTTCGATGATGACATGTTTTTGTTTATTTGTTTTCATTCGGGTGATTTTGTTTTGCTCGTCGTGTTGATCGATTCGGTTACGACTGTATTCGAATTATTGGCTTTCTTTAAAATGAAAGTGTTTGCGGCCACCATTCACTTCATTCTTTACTCCTTGCTCGCCTGATGGATTCTGTGTTTTATCCTCCAACTTTGCTCGGTAAATCAGAAATCAGTGTTGTTTTTAGTCGGAGTCATTGCGGAGGTGCAACTCTTTCACCTGGACTGTTTAACGTGAATAACAATTCATCTATTATCTAGTATGTAGTGCCGTGACCGAGTTCTTAACTAACAAAATAGTTTCAGATAACTTCGCTGTGGAATTCGGTAACCTACGGGTGCTTCTAGCTTTTGTCTCTGAGGCTACCGTCATGCCTCCCTATTAAGTACCAAAACCCTACCTAACCATACTATTTGTTATTGGTGTCGTGTCATGCAACCATTGAATTTGCTCACTGAACTCTGTATATTTAATAATATCTCGCATTTATTGTGGTCAGTGTGTTCCTTGATTCTGGGCTGGGTTGCTCATTCTTTCTGTCGCAAATGAAGCCTGCTCGGCCCCCTCTACTCAGTTCGTCAGTCTCGGGTAAACCTTTCCCCATTGTATCTGAGCTGCCATCATAATGGATGATACTGCATGTAGATCCAGTCATACATGTAGTCACCTTAAGTCTGAGCTGTTAGTCAAGTATTTCTCGTATCCGAGGGTTGTGAAAAAAAACCCTGACCCAGAAATCTTTGCGCCGACAGTTAGCTAATTCAGCAGAAGGATATGCAGCCTGATCATATCTCTACTAGAGGAAGTAGTGTGTAATAAAGCATTCACGAAGGTAAAATTCCTCAACCTAGTAATAACCTCTCTCAGCTATTCTTTACCAGACCAGAATGTGTCTCTATGCTTGTTCACTTTGGTTATACTTCTATAACAATCCCAGACTAGTAGTAAGTAGTAAATAATGGGCGGAAGCTTTTCTGTTGATTGTGAGGGTGATTCGATTAACTTGGTATGCGTGGTCTTACATGAGATGGCAGTTGACAGCTTGAACTGCTCTCTGAGCAATTGATAAGCTGGTGCTTCTGCCTATTTTTTGATGCGCTGCGACATCACTTTGGGACCAACTGTAGGCAAAATCAAACTGTAATCTATACTAAGCTGAACAACCTCAACCCTTCTGATTATTTGATGAGAAGATAGTGTATTTAATGGTATATTTGGTAGAGAACCACATCAACTGACTGCTTGTTTACCCATCTTAAACACTTTTACTTACTACCGTAGCTCTTCTCCAGCTTTCTGCACTCCATGAATTTTTTCTTACATTGTTTCTGTATGCTGTAACTTCATATCAAATGATACACAGAAACATGTAGGTACTAGAGGTCGTTTCAGGGGGGGGGGGGGGGGGGGGGGGGGAGGGAGAGGGAGAGGGAGGGGAGGGAGGGAGGGAGAGAGAGAGTGAGAGGTTGAGAGCAAAGATTATTCATGTTTCAGACAGAGTTTGATTAGATACTTCAACCGCGGACTAATCCTGCGTCAAACTGTTGCTCTAATTTTACAATCATGATGCTGTGTCATGCTGTGCCAATGCAAGTCAGCAATGTCTTTTAAGCTTTGAACCTTTGAGAACAGATTTAAGCTCATCTGCAAGCACCCCGGCCCATAAAAGTGTAGCTGATCAGTTCTCTTGTTCTAAAAATCCTCTCTCTGCATTCAGTGTACACCAGGAAGTAGCTAGATTTGCAGAAAGAAAGGCAACATGATGCACCAGAGTTTGTGAATGCCTTGATCCGAAAAAATTTCCCCAAACCCACAGGAGGAAATTGAGTTTTATGAATTTCATGAGATTAAGTGTGATCATTGCGGACATTTTAAATAGAAATTCTAATCTCAGCAGAATTTTGCAACTGCCTGTAAGCTTAAATGAACAGAGTATCACCAACATGATCAAAAAATTTTCGTGGAACTATCCCGAGGGTTTAAAGTGTGAACTTTGTTGATGCGGCAATAAGAAAAAATGCACTTTTATCAGTAATACAGGAAAATGCTCACTATCCAATTATTATTGAATAAGTGGGAAAATGGACAAAGTGTCAAAATAAAAAATTTTCAACTAGATGATCTCCGTTCATCTGATCTTACTGTTAATGGTAGTCTCTTCAGGTTGCATTCAGGGATGTTCCATCATATGGAACAGTGACAGATTCGGGTCACTACACGGTTGTTGTGCGCTTGGAGTATGATAAAAATATTTGAGCAAATGACCAAAACATTTCTGAGTGTCGATGACCCGAGGGGACCAAGGATGCCTACTTGCTGTTCTATTGTAAGATGGAATAATTGCGACGAATAACTAAATTGAACCAAACCATTTTTAAAAAAGATGGACTCAATGGCAATTAATTCATGCCAACATTCTTGCGTGTCTGCACACCTAGCAGGTTTGTTTAAATTTCAACAATTGCCATTTTTAAGCTCGGTTCGATGATTCATGTACATAGTGAACTCGAGCGGCGGAGGTTTTTGTGGGTATGCCACACTCTAATACTATTCAAGAGACATGCTGGAGAATCTCACACAGAGCCTTTAAAAGGTCAGGTTATAAAAACTTTGCTCATAAAAAAAAAAAAAAAAAAAAAAAAAAAAAAAAAAAAAAAAACAAAAAAACAAAAAAAAAAAAAAACAAAAAAATAAAAAAAAAACAAAACAACCCAAAGCAATCAGAGATTGGTAACATTTGATTTGTATTATCAACCACCAACTATTTGCAGTTGAACTCAGCTTTTTTGGGCAAGCCAGAATCATCCAAGTGTCTCCCAAAACGGGCACTGATATTGCCACAAAAACTTTAATCAAAATGATTAAAGTAAAAAAACTGGCCAAGCAAAAAAATGTCTCCCAACTCCGCTTCTCCTTCCTTTCTCTTCTCTCCCCCAATTTATTTTTTATTGCAAGCTGGTTCATTTGACTTTACACTCCTTGCTAAAATCCAAAATTTTCCCAGATTATGGCTCTCTTTTTTAGCGCCAAAAGGCACTGAAATCAGGGAGCCAAGTTTACTTTCTTTCTTTCTAACTCCGTGCCAGTATGCAATCTGTGATACCGCGCACACTTTTTAAACCCAAAGAGGCGGGAGGCTGGCTGGCTGAGTTGACTGATTAGTCGACGCCGCTAACGCGGCGCGACTGCTGGGTTGCGATTGTTTTCTTCGATTAATCGCACAAATATTGCTGATATAACACGGAAGTCAAGGAATCTGCGGTGAAGAAATTATTACCACTGCCGTCTCTACAAATCAACGAAGAGAGAGGGGGAGGGGAGAGGGAGAGAAAGAGAAAGAAAGCGGGGTAGTCACAATTTATTTCAAGAAATAATTGGAAGAAAAAATTGAAAATGAAGGAGGAACTTCAGACTTTGGCCGGGGGTTTTTTTTGGGGGGGGGATTGGTGAAATGACTGTCGGATACTTGGAGACGTTTTCTGAGAATTTGAATGGGAAAAAAAAACCCCCCGGGCCCAAAATCTGAAGTTCCTCCTTCATTTTCAATTTTTTCTTCCAATTATTTCTTGAAATAAATTGTGACTACCCCGCTTTCTTTCTCTTTCTCTCCCTCTCCCCCCCCCCCTCTCTCTTCGTTGATTTGTAGAGACGGCAGTGGTAATAATTTCTTCACCGCAGATTCCTTGACTTCCGTGTTATATCAGCAATATTTGTGCGATTAATCGAAAGAAAACAATCGCAACCCAGCAGTCGCGCCGCGTTAGCGGCGTCGACTAATCAGTCAACTCAGCCAGCCAGCCTCCCGCCTCGTTGGTTAAAAGTGTGCGCGGTATCACAGATTGCATACTGGCACGGAGTTAGAAAGAAAGAAAGTAAACTTGGCTCCCTGATTTCAGTGCCTTTTGGCGCTAAAAAAGAGAGCCATAATCTCGGAAATTTGGATTTTAGCAAGGAGTGTAAAGTCAAATGAACCAGCTTGCAATATAAAATAAATTGGGGGAGAGAAGAGAAAAGGGAAAGGGGAAGCGGAGTTGGGAGACACTTTTTTTCTTGGCCAGCTTTTTTACTTTAATCATTTTTATTAAAGTTTTTGTGGCAATTTTTAATATATCACCAGAACTCTAGTTTGGACACAAGAACTAAAAATTAATTTACGTAGATTTAAAATCTGGTAGCCCAACTATAGGTAAAAATTTTTTTTCCCTGCGGCTGTGTAATCTTTTTTCATCTGGGGGAACTTCGTTGAATTAAAAAAACAAACGTCTGAAGTTCCCCAAAAGGATAACTTTCCCTTAAACCAATTTATTTTCTAGCCCCTTTCAAACTCTGCACAGTTCTGTTATACCTACCGCTCAGGGGCATACCTTTAACCTCAAGGTCATACGGAAGGGGTCGGGTCTGGATTGCTTTCTCCGAGATTCCGATCCTGGGGGCCTCCAAATGAAGACTCCGAAGACCAGTGGCGTCGCGTGCAAAATTTTGGCAACAATGCATTCTATCCATTTAAACTCGTATAAAAGGTCGAATTCAGGGGGTGCACATTGCACAGTGAAAATTCCATATATTTAATGAGTTTAAATGGAAGAGTTGCATTGTTGCCAGATAGCACGCGACGCTGCTGCCGTAGACAAAAAAAAAACAAGCAGATAGTTCTGACACTACAGTGTCAGAGAAGGCGCACCTTGAGAAAATTTGGTCCCTCATAAATCAAATTTCATTTCCATCATCTCATAAATAATCTGTCCAGCAAAAATCCGGGTCCAAACAAGGGTGCGGCGAGTGGGTAGGGGTTAGGACCACTACGTGCGATCTGAGGACAAACCCTTCGAATTTTCCCACCATCTAAAAAAAAAAACTGTCCAGCAAAAGATTAGGTACGAACCTGTGTGCGATGAGTGGGGGGGGGGGTGTAGAACCACTACGGACAATCTTAGAACAATCCCTCCGAATTTTCCACCATCTCAAAAAAAAAAATGTACAGCAAAAGTTCAAGTTCGAACCTGAAAGCGGCGAGTGGGGGGGGGGGGGGCGGTAGGACCACTCCGGACAATCATAGAACAATTCCTTCGAATTTCCCACTGCACATCACTAAACGCACGTAATAAACAATCAAATACTCATAAAAAAATTTTTGAACCCCCTTTAGTAAAAAGGTAGTCAACAATATAGTATGTCCCGCAAAATAGGGAAATGAAAAAGTGATCAGTAGTAAGAAGAAATCGGACCATGCCGAGTCATTGGTTATTAGTCCAGCCAGTCAGACCTCAACGCTCTTAACAGCTTAGATCAGCTCCAAGATGCTCATGAGACCGGAAATGTTTCTCGCAGTTTCTTGAAAGTAATCTTGGAGTCCACTGAAGGCATTATTTCCATGCAAAAATTGGTCTGCAGGTTAACTGGCAGTGACGGCTCTATCAATTTGGCGACACTGTTTTTGTCTCTATTGATTTTATATGTAAAATGATCGATTTTCGGGTAGGCGACTGGCCTCGCCAAGAATCGATTATTTCTCATGATGTGTTAAAGTAGAGAAAAACAATGTTGCCATATTCCATTAGCTGGCACCGTTCTTTGGTTGCCCGGTAAAAAATTTGAACGTGAAGTGTGATGCCACGTAAAACAAAGGACGCCATGGTCAAAACGTAAGAAAAGATGAAGAAGTTACAGTGAGTCAAAAGACATCTCTCATAAATGTCCCCATGACGTCCCACGACTGGTGACAGGCATTCGATCCGCGCACAATGGCCGAAATACGTCAATCAAATCTCGAAATGATAAAAAATAAACTGTAGGGAATACCCTACGAACACTTTCTCACACCATTTTTATCTGAGGAAGACCCCCAGACCCCCCTCCCCCCACCACTAAAGAATTCTGGAAGAGACCCCCTAACCCCCTAAAGAATTCTGGGGGAGACCCCAACCCCCCCCCCCCCCCCCCAATTTCAAATATTTTCACCTCCGGACATAACTCTGCCTTCAATCCGAAGAGTTTGCAATTTTGTAGAGAAGCTGTAGGAGTAGTTGCCTATTTTGTTATTTGAAGGCTAATTGAGAGCCTTAATCTGATGTTGCTTATAACAGGGTCTAGAGTAATTCCAGATTCCAATAAGTTTTTATTCTTTGGGCTGCATTCATTATATTTGCTCTTTGTTCTATTTTTGGGAGTTTCTTTTTCCCTTAGTTTTTATACCTAGCAGGTCAAAATGTACTGATTCTTGCATTTCCTCCATTGAGTACTATGTTTGGTTTTTTCTTTCAAACTGTGGATCTTCAAAATAATTTTTTTTTTAATAGATTAACCCCCCTCCAAAGATGTACTTAAGTAAGTCGTAGATTGCGCAAACAAAATTTCAACAAATTCATTCAGCCATTTTTGATTGACTTTTCTTTATAAAATTAATTTTCCTTGAATATTCTATTTTTTGGTGTGATGAAACCTATATTGCTTTTAAACAGCTTTAGACTTAAAGGTTGTATATTGTAGTAATGCATTGGAAAGAAATTTCTGCCTAGGCTGGTTGCAAACGTTTTGATGCAATTTTCATCGAACTTAATTGAGTCATACTTGAATTACTTATTCCAATCATTATGTTTGTCTTCATATTTGCTTACAATTATAGTTTAAAAAGATTTTTTGCTCGATTGTACCTATATTGCCCCTCGAAACGGTCTTAAGGTTTTTATGAGGACTGTACCAGAAAAATATTTTAGTGCACACAGTGCAGTGTTTAGTGTATTTTTTTTAACACATTATGTTTGTGAAAAGTTATGTCAAAATCCTTCCCATTAATGATTAACTCCAAGTTTAAAATTAATTCCTCACTTTCATTTTTTCTTTTTTTTGGACAAACACCCTATTTTGATTTTTTTAACTCTCTTAAGGGTTGTATATTGTAACTGTAAGGGCTACTTTCTTTTGTAAACTAATTGTAGATTTTATTTGCCAGATTTTGTCAAAATTCATTGGACCAAACAGGAATTATCCGAAATAATAAGATTATGTTTTTATTTGCTTATATACCCATATTTTTTTCTCAATCGCACCTATATTGCCTCTTGAAAAGGTCTAATCGGTTGTTTATGGTGATCAAGAGAGGAAAGTATGTTAGTACTTTGATAGTAGATTGTGTGTAAAAAGTTTCATGAAAATTCATCCAGCCATTATTGATTGATTCCAAGTTTTAAGATTACTTAAATTTTTCACGATAATTCCATTTTTTGGCTCGAGCGCACCTATTTTGATTTTTTAGACGGTTTTGAGGGTTGAATATTGTAACTATGGGTAGTTTATTTTATAGTAGGCTGAATGTAGATTTTTTTTGCTAACTTTCATTCAAATTGATTGAACCAAACCTGAACCATCCCAAATAATAGGATTATATTTTTATTTGCTCATATTCCAAAATTTTTTGCTCAATCGCACCTATATTACCTCTTGAAATGGTTTTATTGGTTGTTTTTGGTGACACAGAGAGGAAAGTATGTTAGTACTTAGATAGTAGATTGTGTGTAAAAAGTTTCATGAAAATTCATCCAGCCATTATTGATTGACTCCAAGTTTTAAGATTACTTAATTTCTCACGATAATTCCATTTTTGGCTCGAGCGCACCTATTTTGATTTTTTAAACGGTTTTGAGGGTTGAATATTGTAACTATGAGTGGTTTATTTTATAGTAGGCTGAATGTAGATTTTTTTTGCTAACTTCCATCCAAATTGATTGAACCAAACCTGAACCATCCCATATAATAGGATTATATTTTTATTTGCTCATATTCCCATATTTTTTGCTCAATCGCACCTATATTACCTCTTGATGTTAGTACTTTGATAATAGATTGTGTGTACAAAGTTTTATCAAAATTCATGGAGCCATTATTGATTGACTCCAAGTTTTAAGATTGATTTCTCACGATAATTCTATTTTTGACTCGAGCGCGTTTATTTTGATTTTTAATCAGTTTTTAGGAATGAATATAGGAACTATAAGTGGTTTATTCTATAGTAGGCTGAAAATAGATTTTTTTTTCTAACTTCCATCCAAATTGATTGAACCAAACCCGAACCATCCCAAATAAAAGGATTATTTTTTATTTGCTCATATTCCCAAATTTTTTGCTCAATCGCACCTATATTACCTCTTGAAATGGTTTTTTTGGTTGTTTTTTGGGGACGCAGAGAGGAAAATATTTAAGTTTATTGATAAGATAGTGTGTACAAAGTTTTATCAAAATTTATGGAGCCATTATTGATTGACTCCAAGTTTTAAGATTGATTTCTCACGATAATTCTATTTTTGGCTCGAGCGCGTTTATTTTGATTTTTAATCAGTTTTGAGGAATGAATATAGGAACTATAAGGGGTTTATTCTATAGTAGGCTGAAAATAGATATTTTTGCTAACTTTCATCAAATTGATTGAGCCAAACTTGAATTATTCCATTTTTATTCATTTTTATCCATTTTACCATTGATTTTAATGAAAATCATTTTTTCCCCATAACTACCCTAAAAGTCAAAATTTCAAAAAAAAAAAAAAAAGTGCCTCTGGGAAATTAAAACGCAACAACTGTGCAAAATCTGGATGCATAAGGATCAATGGTTCAATAGTTATGCCTAGGTACGGAGTGACGGACAACCGGACTGACGGACAGACGCCACAGAATTTTTTTACCTAAGTCTCTCTAAGTCAGAGAGGGTTAAGAAATATGAAAATATGATGGAAGGATGTTCTTATGGATGGTATTAGACATGATGAGAGGCCATTACTTTGACTAAATCATGATTGACTTTGTTGTGAGAGGCCAACTATCGTAACAAATACCTTGAAAATCTCTGCGCCATCAGAAGAAATTGACTCGCTAACACAATTTTCAGAAAGAAATGGATCGCTGACTCATATTTTAGCATAAAAGACGCTAACTTACTTTTAACCAAATTGTGAGGCGCAAACCCAATTTACTACAAAAGTCTAAGTGCGAAACTTTTAGGCATGACTGATCAACCTCAAAACACCTAATCAGTCGCTAATTCTGATCATTAGCGTTAAAAATATTTAAATATTAAAAGTGAACACTGAACAGTCATCAGTTCAACCAAAGATAAATAAGAATTCTGAGCATTGAGATAGTGAAAGTATTGCTGCTTGGACTCTCCGTTTTGCGTTTGACCAAACGCTATAATTAATTATAATAATTACATTTACATGAAAAAAAAAAACAATCACTCAGAACGGCAGATGATTGGTTCACTTGATCACCTAGAATAAATACCGGGACAATTTGAAATCATCACTAATCAGAAAGTGAGGTTAGTAAAAATTTTTGAAGTAGAATAACTTTAAGAAAACGTGAATCAATGAACATCTAATTACTTCCAACACACTCGAAATTCAGTCGTGATTGGGAAAACATTAACTTTTCAAATGAAATTGGCATTAAAAAAAAACAGGAAACAACCTAAAAATCACGACATCAAAAAAGCTCATTTTGCCATTTGACCACAAGGGGGCGTAGTATACTCTATTGAGTAGCAGACCGATTTCAATAGGCGCACGTAGTACCTACGGTGCGCCTAACAACCTCGACACACACACACACACCCACTGGCGTACGCAGGAATATGTCTCTCTCGCTCTTTTCCCGTTTGAGTGGATGTACTAGAAAAGGAAAGAAATAGGGGCTGAAGTCTCGCTCGAGCCCCTGTTTCTGTCCTTTTCTTACACACGTGTTCAAATGGGGAAAGAGAGAGAAAGACAAATTCCTGTGTACGCTACTGCACACCCCCCCCCCCCCCCCCCCCCCCCCACCCAATGCATGGGCGAATCCAGCAATTTGGCAACCATGCATTCTTCCCATTGATTTTATGAGAAACAATCGATTCTTGAGGGGACCATGGCCCTTTTACTAATCGATTGTTTCTCATGCATTTAAATGGGAATAATACACAGTTGCCAGATTGCTAGATCCGCCTTTGTCCCTCCTCCCCCGGTTTTCCTCCGGCCTTCCCTAATTAAGCTTCCTAAAGTCGAGGAGCTGTCGTAGATCAGAGCAAGAACCCCCCGTTACTTATAACGTTCGTGATAACAGTCTCAAGGAATTTTAAGGAAGTCTCGATCCGATCGTTACGAAATTCCACTTTCAACTTCTCACTCAAGGTGGCTGAGTAGCTTCTTCTTCCGTATTTCCATGCCCTCTCGTATGCCGGTATAATTAGCATTCTCGATGACACACTTCACAGTTT
>VMOF01000220.1:21054523-21081425 GCA_011764245.1 Trialeurodes vaporariorum
GTGTATGCGTGTATGTAAAAGGGACCCGACCGCGATAAGTAATTACGCGCCCTCTTGAGAGAGCGTGCTGAGTTGAGAGTTAAGTAAACTGATGAGTGATGAGCAAGCAGAGAGTGACCGGTGACTTAACACCGAAAAAAGATAGACAAGGCGAGTGATGCCAAGGTGATCGCCGAGCTGCGCTTGCGCCGAATAGTCATTGTCGAACTGTGTTGCCATTTTTCGGATAAATATACTATTTTTCCCATTTTACTTACAGTGAAAAAGTTGGTAATTTACATGAAAATCTTGCAATAGTGTTGTCGAGTCTTGCTCGCCGCACCGGTCAAAACGTCAAAAGGCTGTACGTTCAGCGTTCAATTTTTCTTCGTTGTCCATTAGTTTTGATCGAACGACAATTTGTCCTAGACTTTTTTTCCTAGTTATTTTAGTCCAGTTAGATGTTTAGTCCTCTTCTTTCAAGTCCGGTAAAATATTTTTTCCATGAAACTTTTTAGTTCTGTGAGCTGAGGCCCTGTTTCGTTGTCTCTTTACTTTCACATCACCACTTTTTTGCGCACCAATCACCAGATGTCCGCTTTGGAGCTATTTTGAGGATCACTTTTGGTCGTCTGTAGACAGTGGCGTACACAGAATTTTTCTTGGGAGGGGCTCGCACTGATGAGCGTTTGACGGAAAATTGTTCCCCCCTTCACCTCCATCCCCGAAAATCGGAGGACTGGGGGGGAGGCTTTAGCCCCCTTAGCCCCCCCCTTGCGTACGCCACTGTCTGTAGATGCCTTTTTCGTCAGGGCTCAAATTCCCTGCAAGATCCCCGTTTGCTATGTGGATTGTCAACCGGAAAAAGGCGCAAGTGCAATAGCTCGATTTTGAGTCCATAAACTCTTTTCGCCACTTTTTATGAGGCACGGAAAGTGATTTATCTCAAAAATTATGTTAAGGAATTTTTACTGTGATCCAAATGAGCATCAAAATTAATTTTTTCACAATACAGCACCGATTCCTGTAAAAGCGGCATAGTTTATTGTCTTTACTAAAATAAACGATTTTTTTTTTTTTTTTTTTTTTTTTTTTTCAGAATTGCCTACGGATTGCTCATTTATGTGGCTTGCTGAAATGCAAAGCGTGCGGTATCTCATCGCCTGATGCCCTGATGAGGGAGCTGGCGCATACTGCGGTCGGTGTGTCGCGGTGTCGCGCGGGATGCCGTCAAACTTTCGGCCTTCGTCTCAAGTTCACCGCAGGTGGCAATCACCTTTTGTTCCTTCGTATCCTAGCCTAGCTGCTCGCCGCTTGAAATTGAAAAAAAAAAAAAAAAAAAAAAAAAAAAAAAAAAAAAAAAAAAAAAAATAATAATCATAAAACTCCGCCGTTTAACTATTTTGTGCGTTTCTTCTTCCTCAACTATATGAGACAAGATAGAGTCAGCAAAAGTTCCCGCGTCTCCACGAGCCGTATTGTGTGAACAGGGCGACTAACAAAAGAAAAATGAGCGAACAAAGTGGAGGGGATGTCGGAAATAGGATGGAAGAGGGGGGGGCGCAAAAAGAAAATTTAATGGTGTCTCTTCCGCCTTAATTGCAGCAATGCAATGAACTCTTGGGAAGCAAATAGTGGCGTAAACTTGAGTTTTTTTGGGAGGGTGGGGGAAAATATGGTCTCTGATTAGATGCACTATGGGGGAGTCTGGGGGAAACAATCCCCAGCAATATGGGTTACGGGGGTGATCCTCCAGAAAAAATTGAAAATTTAGGTTCTCTCATACGATATTTTAGGTCATACAGTATGAAAAGTGCACATTTACCGACACAAGTTAAAGGATTTTACAAATATTTTCTTCATTTCATTGACATAAAAATAATGTTTCGTTTTAGACTTCCGATTAAATGAAGTCAATATGTTTGCCTCGTAAAGGCTCGTTACGCTTGTGGAAACTATTCCTTACTTAGAATAAGTCACTTGGAACTAAAAGGGGCATTTTATCTCCTTTCTGCATTCATAATTTAGTTCTCCGCTGTTTCCGATTAAAGGAAAGCCACGAGATGTATCGGAATAGAGGAATGTTCCTGATGGGATTTTGTTTAAGAAGGGCCGGCAGGGCCCTGTTCCACCAAAAGTACAAGTTGTACTTACAAGCGTTTCTTAATGCTAGTAACGCTTGTAACTACTACTTGTACTCGGACTTGTACTTTTGGTGGAACAGGGCCCAGGCCGGCTACAACAAACTGTATACAGGGTGGTCCGAAAGTCCCGGGACGGCTTCATAACTTTTGAACGGCTGCAGATAAAAAAACCAAATTTGGAGGATGTTTATAACTTAATAGGAACTACTTTTTGGCGTACCCGAAAATTCCGGGGGGCACCCGTAAAGGGGGGTTTTGCCCCCCAACTCAAAATTTTCAAATGGCAACCCCCATCTTGTGATACCTTGTTTGAAAAGACATAAAATTCTAAGACTTTTGGCGCAAACCGGAGGTCGATATCGTTTTTCGTCTTCGATATATCGATAGTCAAAGTTAGATTTCGGCCCATTCTCAAAAAATCAGAACTCTCATTTGAAATGTTGGACTTTAGAAAACTAGGAGTCGAAATTACTCTAAAAAGCAAGTACTTTTCAGAAAAAAAATACGGTTTTGATATTTGTCTAGTCTTAGGGCCCCCAAAATTATTTAAAAAAATTACCCCTCAGGGGGGCTATCTCAAAAAGTCCGAGCCACGACCCCTATCGAGTGATACATCGCTTGAAAAGGCACACGAAACTGAGTATTTTGGCTTAAACCGCAGGTTGATATCGTTTTTGGTTTTCGATGTATCGAATGATTAAAGTTTGATTTTTACCCATTGGCAAATTTCGATGTATCGAAAACCAAAAACGATATCGACCTGCGGTTTAAGCCAAAATGCTCAGTTTTGTGTGCCTTTTCAAGCGATGTATCACTCGATAGGGGTCGTGGCTCGGACTTCTTGAGATAGCCCCCCTGAGGGGTAATTTTTTTAAATAATTTTTGGGGGCCCTAAGACTAGACAAATATCAAAACCGTATTTTTTTCTGAAAAGTACTTGCTTTTTAGAGTAATTTTGACTCCTAGTTTTCTAAAGTCCGACATTTCAAATGAGAGTTCTGATTTTTTGAAAATGGGCCAAAATCTAACTTTGACTATCGATATATCGAAGACGAAAAACGATATCGACCTCCGGTTTGCGCCAAAAGTCTTAGAATTTTATGTCTTTTCAAACAAGGTATCACAAGATGGGGGTTGCCATTTGAAAATTTTGAGTTGGGGGGCGAAACTCCCCTTTACGGGTGCCCCCGGAATTTTCGGGTACGCCAAAAAGTAGTTCCTATTAAGTTATAAACATCCTCCAAGTTTGGTTTTTTTATCTGCAGCCGTTCAAAAGTTATGAAGCCGTCCCGGGACTTTCGGACCACCCTGTAGAGATACCCTGGTAAAAATGGCAAGTACAAGTTAATACAAGCTCTACTAACGTTGACACAGTTTTTACTAACATGTACTCACTTTGTTCCAAAAGATAGTAGAAGTTAGTAGGAAGTTAGTAGAGCCTGTTTACCATTTTTACCATGGTATCATTCACAGGAAACCAAGTGAAGGATACTTTAGATCTATTTTTGGCCGTTTCCCTTTCTTTATTCTTCTGTGTCCCCTTCCATCTTTCTTTTATTCTGTTTTTCCTTATTACTGTCAATTTCTGTGCTTTTCTTTTCCCTATCCCTCCTTTTAATTTCTTCCGTTCACCGCAAAATATTGGTAAGAGGGTGGAGGGAGGAGAAAGGTCATGCCCCCCCTCCCGCCCCCGGATTACACCAGTATGCTTGAATGACTTCAGAGTTTAGCGATATTATCAATGTTGGGTGAACTTCTTAATCATGGAAATGGACTTTTGTCACAGCAGGGAAACTAAAAGCATTACAGTATATGATATGTTCTTGAGATTTCCAAAGGTCTGAGGAGGACCTTTTTTTCAGAATTTCCTCTCAGGTGATTAATTATTATTTACACCACGATAGGGGATCTCTAATCCAAGAGCGATTGGCGAACCCCCACTCCATCGATTGAGCATCTAATTTGACCGTCTAAAGAGAGCTGAAACCTCGTACAACTAACAGTAAGTGGACATCACAATGTAATAACTTGGAATTTGATTTAACAATTTTAAGTCATCCGAGTTCAAACTTTTCTGAAAAGCTCAACAAGCTATAATGATAGAGAGGTGATGCCGTTTTTTAAATCGTGTTCCAAAGTGAGGTTTTGGTCCCCAAGCCAGAGCCAGAGACAAATAAAGCTCATCATATACTATACTTCCCGTTTTATGAAAGAGAGGCAAGTAAATTGGGTTCATTTTTGTTCCAACAGCCAACAGGCACAGGCACCTGCTGTTGTGTGGTCAAAATTGCTCCAGTCAAAATCTACCTAAAATTTTGCTTCGGAGTTAAAATTTTAATTAATGAAAGGCTCGCATCATTTTGAAATCCGAAACCGTGATTCTGCCAGAAAACACCTGTTTACACCATGGAGAAACCCAAAATTTTGTCCATCACTCAACAGACGATTGTTCGCTGTTGTTTCGCTGAGTCCGGAAGTCCCAACTAATTTTTTGCAAGAAAATTGGAAATCTGTTGTAATTTCGCTTAACGTGGGATCTTTATCGTTGGTGGATCCAGCCTTCTCACATCGGAGGGGGCGAACTTGGAATTTCGCCCCCCGGTGACCCACATTATCTTTGTTTTTTCTTTTGCTTCCCCACTATCTTTCCCTATCTTGGTCGATCAAGAGGGGTTTCGCTCCTTCGCCCCGTCACTGTCCCCAATCTCATTGCGAAACGAAACTTTCAGAAAAACTACCATTGCGTAGTAGCGCTATCTATCGGATGAAAAGCGTCTGCTAGTTTACCCAGGAAACAAGTTACAGCAGCTAGTTCCGTTCGAGCCGAGAAATTCATGGAACGGCGCGGTGTCTTTCTATAACAATCGTCGTCATTATTTCTATTTCATCAGCGACAACAGCGCAGTGTTGCCAGATTGGGGTGATAAAGCCGTTTGTTTTACATTGATTAAAATGGGGACGAAACGGCTTTTTACCCTCGATCTGGCAACACTGCATCAGCGACATCCAGAGTCCATCTCACAATCAACTTCTTCTACATGACCAGGACCAGTAAACGTCCTCCTGATGCTTTTTTTTTTTTTTTTTTTTTTTTTTTTTTTTTTTTTTTTTTGCTCCTTACCACATGCCGCTGTGTGTGTCGCAGGTCGTTCTCGCACGCCGCCAGGTATTTTTCTTGAATGCTGCCGGCGGCGGCGCGACTCAAAAAATCCTTTTCCCTTCAAGTTTACAATCCAGCCATTCGCGGTCCCGGTCCCGCTTCGTAGGGTTTGCAATGTCAAAGACTGATTGATAGAAGAAATGAAATCCTGTTATTCACTTCTGCTCTGACTATCTGAGACTTCGCACAGGGGATGGAAATATGGATCCTTCCGAACATGAGTAGTTGTTGTCTTTTTGCTGTAAAAACAATGGGGCTCTTGCAAACTCTTATTATAAGCAAATAAATAGTCCAATCTGATGTTAAGACCATTGGAAACCACGAAAATCGCCACTAAGAAAATCTAAAATTGAATAATAAACTCACATAACTGCTATAACGACGAGATCGTAATGACGGATCAACGCAGGTATCATGGGAGATTCCCAGTGGCGTAGCGTGTATGGGGCTTTAGGGGCTTAAGCCCCCCACTTTTTTCCGAAGCCCCGAGTTGATATTTGATAGAATCGAATAAGCAAAAAAAAAAAAAAAAAAAAAAAAAAAAAAAAAAAAAAAAAAAAAGGTTCTGACTTTCAAGCCCCCCCCCCCACTTTTCACTTTTTTGATCCACGCTACGCCACTGGATATTCCTGTCTATTATGTCACTTTCTCCACGGAAACACAGAGATATGTCTCAATATAGATAAAAATCTCCCATGATACCTGCGTCTCTCCGCCATTAAGCCCGATTCCGAGAGTGAATTTAGTGACTTTTTATAGTGTACCTACTCATCGTAATTTTTACAGGTTTTCATGCAAGAATCAACTCGTCAATCCATTATGGCAAAAGTTTGCAAGAGCCCCTTTACTGAAACAGTCTATAGAAACCCGGGGGAAAGCTTGCCACAAGACAGGGTCATTATTTTTTCACTGGTTCAAATCGGGAATGTCGCAATTTTTGGTCAATTCTGGCAACGTCGCATCGCTGGCCGTGGCCGCACAACTCGACCCGTTCTGACGTTCACGACCATCTTGCTCGCGAAATGTGATTGTCGGAAGAGGTATAGCCATCAGGTCCGCGAGCGAGCTTTTTTATTCCATCCGCAGCGATGATGAAGGGGGAAAAGAAAGGGAAAACCCCTTTTTGAGCCTCGAGCGGCAAAAGGTACGACAAAGCTTACGGCTCAATTGAAAAAGCTTCAAGTCAACGACTTGCGTTGAACAACCAATAATGATTCACCTGTTCTGGTCGAGCCGCTGTACCCCCTCCCCCTCGGACCCCTCCCCACCCTCATGAAAGAACTGCTAGCGAGATCCTGTTATATTCAGTAAGAATATGATAGGACGGACGTGTATCCCATAGAGTACCGGTGGAGAAGGGTACAAACTGGCAACGGTGCATTCTGTCCAATGCACCGTTTGCAAACGAAGAGCCCAGAGAAAGAACGATAAATGTATCAAAAAACCATTTTTTATTTTTATGTAGAAGGAAAAAGAGAAATGACGTTTTAAGTTTCTTCGGTCTCGTAAGAATCAATAAGTATTTTCCAACCCCCAAAATTGATTGTATTTGCGCTTCGGTAGATCTCCATACTTATTCTTACTTTTGTGACCCATTAGATGACCATGAAAACTTTAATTTTGATTTTTGTGACATTAATCGCATTTCCCCCAGGACTCTTCAAATTTTTGCTCCCGTAATAAGGAGCTCGACCCTGGTAAAGATAATCAGTTGAAGTGTCATTTGAAACCTGATATCAACATGACATCAGCATACCGTCATCATCACGGATGTGAAACCTGACGACATGTTGGTGTCATGATGACGTCATGATAATGTCATGTTGATGTCATGTTGCGATGTCGCAGGTTTCAAATGACACTTAAGCTGATTATTTTTACCAGGGGAACTTTCATAGATATTGAATCAGAAATATAAATGAACACATTAAAAGTACAAATAATCAGAGATCTGGACAAAAAACTTATCCAAGTGCTTTGCTTTAACCTTTTTAAGACCAAGTTACTACAAAAAATCAACGACTGCACGCTGAAATTAATTGGTTAGTTAAATATTCTTGCTCCACGGTAATTTTGCCTATAGCATCAATCTAAGGCGATCTTCGATACTTACACGTTTTGTTCAGCAAATGTCAACCATTTGAGGTTGATTTTTTAACCAAGAAAATTGAACAATTTAACAATAATCATCGCTTTTAGCAGAAAAAATACTTGCAAGTATAATTTTGTCTCTATGATTTTTCTGATTCCAGTTACATATGTAAATAATTTCACCCCCAAGGAAAAGAAAAACAAAATGTTAAAAAAATGTTGCTGTCGTTGTTGTTGTTGTTGTTATGATAATTACTGTTTTGCAATCATTTAATCATTGTAATTATGTATGGTACTTCCACCTTTTTACGATCCCACCATAAATCAAAGTCAAACCAGGGCTGCGGCTGCCATTTGACACTGTCCACCGGTTGACAAAAAGATCATACAGTGTAGTTTTCAGCGGTCTGACTAACGCACGAAAATACTCTGATCTGTAATGCTTTTTCAACCGATGCGATGGAATCATCAATGATCACTAAAATTTCACCAAATTTTAAAGTCAACGGTGTTTCCATCGGTGGATGAAAATATTACAGATCAGAGTCGAAACATATGATGGAGATGGAATATAGTCAGTCACGCTGCTAACCCTGACTGCGTCATCTTTTCGTCATCCAGTGGAACCGTCGGTGAATTAGAAAAAATGGGGCAGTTGCAAGGGTCTGAAATATTGTGTTTTTTTTTGTTATCAAGAAAATGATAGTACTTGATGAGCTGAGAACAATATGGTGCCTTTGGTTTTTTTTTTTAAGTGTCCTGGTTTTGGAGGTACAATCGGGTAAAGTTGTACTTAATCGTGTGCTTAGTGACGTCACAACGCGGAATTCCCATTTAAAACGATTTATTTTGGGCTATAAAATATCATCTCCGGTACAATGGGACTTAATTAAAAACCAAAGGCATCATTGTTCTCAGCTCATCAAGTATTTTCATTTTCTTTATGAAAAACACAACATTTCAGACCCTTGCAACTGTCTCATTCCCTTCAAGACCCGCAAAACAGCCCTGAGGCATGCACCGAACCGCAGTACACACGGATGCGGCTTATAGCTTATATCTAGGCCCCCCAGAAGAACCTTACAGAATCGCAGCAATCAAACACAAAACTCTTTCTCATAATCGAACCCATTTCTTAAACGTTTCTTTTCTGCGTGTCATATGGCTGCGTCTTATAAAGAGCCAGAGGGAACAATAAGAATCCCTCAAAGGTTGAGTTCGATCATTCTTTGCAAAATTAATGATCCCCCAAATCTGTTTTAAATTAAGTCCAAGGGATGCGGAGCTCTCAGCACTCAGCACGACTTAACGACTCCACGGTCATGGTCAACCTCAAGGGCCAACCGGCTGTCTACGCGCGCGCGTCTACAAGCCGCGTCTAGAGCAGGTAATTATCGGAGAGATCATGCCCGGGAACGACGGAGAATTTCCAGAAACTAATTAATAAAACGGAGCGATTTGTGAGCCGATCTCCAAGATGGGTGATGAGTTTGCGGTTAATTTGAGGCCACCTCGAAACCAGATTGAGTGCATTGGTCCCGACCATCATGTCGATACGTTGATACGATACGACACCACAGTTATACATACAATATGTTTCAAAAGTCCTCAACCAGTAGCGCAACGAGAAGTTCTATAATCTGATCAGGATAAGAAGAAACTTGGCGGGTCAGGTAGAAACGCACTACTTTGTAACGCGCCTCCCTGGTAAAAATGGTCCTTGAAAATCCTTGCCCAAATCTCCATGCAATGAGGATTTCCATGAAATCATAAGGATCTTTATGTAATTGCACGGAAATCCTTATAAATTCTTAAGAATTTCCATACATTTTCACGGAAATCCTTTAATTTCATGGAAATCCTTATTGCATGGTGATTGATTTGGGCAAGGATTTTCAAGGACCATTTTTACCAGCGGCTCGCACCGTACCTTTGAGTTCTATGGCCGTTGCGCTTACTGAGGCTTTGGTAGCAAAATTTGGGTAAGGGTAGCAAAATTTGGGTGAGGATAGCAAAATTTGGGTGAGGATAGTAACATTTTGAAAGGTATATAGCAAAGAATAGCAAATTACTGAGCAAAAAAAATTAGAAAGTTCAATTTTAGATGGCCGCAACATCACGGGCGTTTTAGACGTGTCCATAGAGCCTTAAAAACGCGTCAAAATTAGTCACGGGTCAAAACTAGTCGAAATTAACCATTTACTGCATCGCGGTACCCTTGAGATACATAATCTATTTCTCCCTTTTGAAAACTTGAAAGCTCAAATATAATTTGTTTCCATGTCGCGTCATCCATCAGGCACATATCGAGGAAAACTTTAGAGCTTCCACCAAAGTCTGAAAGAGCACGGCTCCATGATGGGGGCCATCTGAGCATTAGGAAACATATTTAACCGTTGACTTTGATTTTGCTCACTATACTGGCCCATGTTAAATTCGGTGCTTTGCATGTGTCTTGGACGCAATAATTAATGCGAGGAATTTTGTCACTATTTTTTCCTTTCATTTTGTGTGAAAACTGAAAATCAAATATTGTCTTCAAAATTATGTTCCAGAAGGCTCCGCCATAGTTATAGCTTGTTTTTTGCCGTGCATCTGTCTTCATCGAATCTCATGGGGATTTATGTACCACGCGAAATTTGGTAGTAAAACTTCATGGAACACTATATTAAACCAGAGGGCCGATCATTTACTTCATCGTTAAACCGATCGATAAGACTGTCTATGAGTGATGCTATTGGTCGAAAATTGTAAAACTTGGCTGTTGCTATGGTAACCATCGTTATAGTGTCCGTTTTTTAAAGGTTACTCGTGAGTAGCCTTTATAAAACGAGACTCTTAACGATGGTTACCATAGCAACAGCCAAGTTTTACAATTTTCGACCAATAGCATCACTCGTAGACGGTTTAACGATGAAGTAAATGATCGGCCCTCAGGATATCAAATGAGGCAATCTCTGGAAGAGAGACCTCTCACAAATCAGAAGCGCAGTGGCGATAAGCGTGCAATCTGTCAATGTGGTATTCTTATGTCCATTTAAACTCGTGCAAAAGGTCGAATTTAAGAGTGTTCGCTGCGCATCAGGTATAGTTCGATCTTTTTCATAGGCTCGTACCAAGCTTCATTTAAACAGGTCTGTCCGATAGCACCGTAGTTTTTGTGACCAAGTCGAGAAATCGTACTGTTCAAATGGGGGATTGTTTTCACGATTTGGTCAGGCCCCTCTGCCGGCATATACTGGAGGGAGCAAAAGATTATAGCGCGATCGCGGACTGCCTGTTTAAATGGACCTTGGCCAACTCGGGAAATCAACCCCCATGTTTAAATAACACGGTTTCCCGGGTTGATCTCAAAGACTACTGCGATATCAGACTGACCTGTTTATATGGACCGTGGTATCAGTATGCGCGAGAACTTTTGAAACACACTGTATCTCCTTGCAGAGTGCACCATGCGCGCTATATAAGTCAAACTACGAACTCTTCAAACTACGGCCGGTTCGCCCGCTACCGTTCTGGTCTACAGTTCGCAACAATTTCGGTTTCATTTCCCAAACATAAAAAAAAAGGTAACGAGCCCAAGGCGCCTTACACATATTCCGCTTCAACATCTTCAGATAGTATCTTTAATCTTCTCTCCACCCCATTGTTGTTTTCCGTCTTGCGATGATAAATAATTTGTTGTTTAACCTCTTGCCCTGATCTCGCACAGCCGATCCGATTCTGGCTCCTTTTCGAACAGAGGATCAGGGGCCGAAACCAAATTCGTCTATCTCTCTCTACTCCGACTTTAACACATGCGTTAGAAAAAGATATCTGAGGGAGGGACCATTACGTTACTTTAACCCCTATCTTCGTCCTTTTCTATTAAAGCACGTATTCGAATGGGAAGAGAAAGAGAAAGAGAAAGACAAGATCCTGTATCCACCCTTGCCATCGACAGCTCTTAAATCGCCAATTTTATATCGATTTTGAGGTTAATTTAAGGGAATAAACGATCGTCTACACTATTCATTATCGCTATCAGATGTTGATTTTTCGTTTTTATAGATTTTATACCTTCTCTGCTTTATCGAGGATTATACTCTCGATCCTGACCGTTTGATGTAATTAATGCGAGATCACCTGGTCACTCTTCTGAAACTCTGTAAACCTGATCAGCTGATTCCTCCTCTCGACGCACTTATGGTCTGAGATAGTCAAAAAGTGGCCAAAAATCGGAAAGTAAAATAATGTATCATCAATTTATCATTTATCGACATTCAAGACTAATTTTAATCACAGAGAACACTTTTAACAAGTAACTTAAACCCAGAAATGTCACTGGAAAGTTTTAATTTACGCTTATAATGTCGAAAATTATGATTTTCAATGTTGCTTTTTCACGTTGATTTTTGGTCTCTTTTTTTCAATCTCAGATTCTCAGCGCGACGCGACGTTGCGCTCGCTTGCTCCAGCCGATACACTTTATCACCTGATCTCGAATTGAAGCTGTTTCTGGAAGCACAGCGTAGATAAAAATATGTTTGTTTTTCTCTCTTTTTGTCAATTTGAATTCATGTTCCTTTGGCAAGGACAGCGGTAGGGGATGAAGTCTTGCAATAAACCGATAGCTCCTCCCTCCATCTTTTTGTAGCACATCTATGTTTGGGTCAGCAAAGCGAGAGAAAGACAAATTGTTGGACACTCCTCTGGACCACGAAACATCAGGTATGCCCGGTCGAAGGAATCATAATGTGACCGAGACGGATTTTCCCAACAAAAAAAAAAAAAGGAGAAGACAACAGTGTCTTTAATTTTTCTAACCTTAAGTATTTTAAGTGATGTAATTTCAGATTGGATCATTAAATCAGTGAGTATTTTCTGATTATAAAATATTGATATCATATGTATGTAATGTTAGGGAGCTGCTGATTTCATGATATAGTTGTACATTCAATCAGCGTTTACAAAACAGGCATTGTAGGTATTTATCTTTACTAAAACAAACGGCTGCCTCTAGGGTGCGAATTCGTGTCAATGTGTGACTGTAAAGCTCGAAAAAAAATCTCTGATCTGTAATCTATTCTCAATCGGTGGAATTTCCGTCTAATTATTGAAATTAATTTCCGCAAGTTTTTGGAGCCCAGTGATGATGACTCCAGAGGTTGAGAAAAGATACATCATAGAGTATTTTCTTGCTTTAATAGTCATAAACTGAGCTGAACTGATTGTGAGTATAACATTTTCTCAACGGGTGGAATCATTGACGAATTATAAAATGCTATTAAATACACACAAAACAGCAGCTCTGGAGCCAAGGCTCTCCAATGGAGTACGTACATACGTACTACCGGGGATAAAGATACCTGGCCAGAGTATGCAACCCGCAACACACCTAACACACGTGTTGAATGGGATGCTGTGTATTGCTTATTGCATACCCTGGCTAGGTATCTTTGTCTCCGCTATAGCAACCTCGTCTACTTGTTGACGCGATGTGTCTTTACACAACCATAGGCAGATACAGGCATTCTCTCTCTCTCTCTCTCTCTCTCTCTCTCTCTCTCTCTCTCTCTCCCTCTCTCTCTCTCCTTTTCTCGCATTTGAACGCCTGCGTTAGAAAAGGACAGAGATAGAGGCTAAAGTCACTTGATGGTCCCCTCTGCTATCATTTTCCAACACACTTGATCAAATAAGAGGAATAGAGACAGATATATTTCTGTATCCGCCAATGTATACAACCTACATCAACATTAACAAGAAAAGACATCCTTGAAAAATGTCGATTCGCGGCCATTGTCAGGGTTCCGAGAAGTCTTTCGGGGTACTCGGTGAGTAAGTGGATTTCCATTTTAAAGCATCGGAATCGATTTCATTGGAGCAGCGGGAGTATAGGTAGGTACACTATATACTGTATAGGACAGGCCTGGCTTCTCTGTCTCTTTCTCTGTTGGTCCTGCTTCGGGCCGTCGGCCAAATGGTAAATAAATTGAATCATTTCCAAGGTCACGGGCGTCAAGCGCGGAAGATTCGTCCGAAATGTAATGGCCATCAGCACTGGATCAGCGTGATCAGCGACGCTTCGCCTCCCGTCAGCGTCACGATCCGGATCGACCGCAAGAAAAGGCAAAGAGACGGGACAAGACAGGAGAAGGAGAAGGAGGCAAGAAAAGAGGCCCGCAACGCCACATATTGTTCGGTTGGCTTTTAGCTATGTAGCTGTGAGCATACATACAATAATTGTACAGGGTGAGCCAAAAATACCGTGCACATCCCTCTATGTAACTAGTTTTCTGTTTGAAACACAAAATCAACGAATTATAACGCCTTATCGACACTATGCTCCTGATTTGCAATGCACTTAAAAAAATTGCTGAACTAAACAACTGGAGTAGGTATTTAAAAGTATGGGCAAAACTTAAAAAAGAAAAGAACGTTATTTTTACCATTGAAAATTGTTTATTTAACACAGCACGGAAGTTTTTTAACTTTTTTAAATGGTAAAGCTAACAATTTCACAAATCCCTACGTTTGACTGAAAATGAATTATTTTTTCCCTTCACCCCTAGAAATCGGAGGTCTGGGGGGGGGCTTTAGTCTGAAAGGCGTCACGCCTACGCCACTGCTTATTTAGTAACCAAAACAAGATTATTCAAAGTTGAGTAATGAAGGTTTCACGTGCCGCGCCGTATCGAATGGGGCAGTTGCAAGGGTCTGAATTGTTGTGTTTTTTATAGAGAACATGATAGTACTTGTTGAGCTGAGAACAATGGTGCCTTTGGTTTTTTCGCAAGTGTCCCTGTTTGGGAGATACACACGTTCAAAGTTGAAGAAAATCGTGGGCGTAGTGACGTCAATACGCGGAATTCCCATTTAAGACAATGTATTTTTGGCCAAAATCTCATCTCCGGAATAATGGTGCTTGACTAGAAACCAAAGGTATTTTTTTTCTTAGCTTATCAAGGACTTTCATTTTCTATATCAAAAACGCTACATTTCAGACCTTTGCAACTGCCCCATTCGAATATAGAGTGGTTAGTCGGCTTCAGAGGGTTGTAAAATTTACTGTCAAAAAATGGTGTGATCCGACTGTACCCCAAAAAAATTATTTGAAGGATTATGCCTCTGCGTATGTGATCTGAGACAAGTGTAACTAAAACAGTTTTACCGCTGAGTGTGTTAGTATGGGTGAGTGGGGTAGGGGAGGGTGTGGAAATGGCTATTTTTTTTTTTACGCAAAAGTGGTGTACTATCAAATGCAAAAGTTTTTGCAGTCAAGAATTCGAGATAAGTTGCGAATACTTGCGTGTAGTCAAAGCAAGCCTCTCCGCTCCCTTGTGCATTCTTGATTGTTAAAACTTTCGCGTTTGCTAGTACATACAAAACAGTTCTATCGAGCGCAATGATATCATTGGTCACGGTACCGGTTTATTTGAATAAATTCCTGCAGGTCTAATAGGAATTTATTGACAGCACGCATGAAAGAGATGTCGTGAACCTGATGTTATTAAGAACCGGGTTCGAAGGATGCTGTTCCTGGGTTTTAGAGAGGTAATGTCGTTGAATCAATGGTACTTCTCTCTTACGCCCAGAAGAATCCCGTAAGAATGAAAAATTCATTTCTCAGCAACTTCTCGATGAGGAATTGTTACGCCAGAAATGCTGACGCAGACTTACTTCAGAAATCGGGATGACCTATCTATTTTAAAGCACCGGAATTTTCATTGGTTCGAATGCACTTTTTTCGCGTGTGGAAGTGTTTACTCTCTCTGCTAAATTTCATTGGGCTAAATTACTAAATACACCGCACTTTTGTCATATTTGCTGCAACTGCTATATGGCTTTTCTTACCGGTGTCTATTTGCGCTGACAAGGATTTTTGTCGAAGTTTTTAGACCCAACTGTTTTTTATTTTTTGTTTGTTTTTTCTTCTTCTTTTAAATGCATTCAAGAATGTTTTTTCTTTGAGGTAACATTGAAGGTTGTGCAAATGTGCAATACCACTTTTTCCATCGCCCATTTCTGCTCTCATATATTTTTCGTACTTATACTTTTAGAGTTGTACCCCTATTATAACCTGCATGGGTCTGACCAGTGTTATTGGGTGACGATTTTGATTTAGATGGGGACGATACGGCTTTTTTTTCTCGATTGGGCAACACTGATCTAGACTTTTTTAACTCTCCGGTTTTTTCACTGGTTGACACAAGTTACTCACAAGTTCAGTTCTTTAGTCCTGTTCAGCAGTGTGACTGTAACGCAAGGAAATACTCTGAGTTCTGTAATCTTTCTTCAAGCGATGAAATCATCGTGAGTTTCAAAATTCCATGAAATTTTAAACTCAACGGTGTTTCCATCAGGAAACGGACATATTACAGGATTTTCGCGCGTCGGAGTCATGCCACTGAACTGGATTGTGTAATTTTTTCGTCAACCGGTGGAATCGTCCGTGAATTATTTTTTTTTTATTTTCACATTTTTTACATGGCCTATACTTACTGAAACTAATGCTTACTCACTATCTTAAAAATTTTCTTGTAAATAATTTAAACTACGGTACACTGCTTTTGGTAGAGGTAGTTTCAGAAGTGTAGGCGGACCTAGACCGATAATCTTTGTAATTTGTCAACATTATTTCTGATATATCTCGATGAAAATGAATAAAAATGTAATTGAGTGTTCACTTTTCAATGAGGAAAACTTTAAACACAAAAGAATAAAGTCAGGGACAAATTCGGTATTAATTTGAAGGAATAAAAGTTGAAAATTCGCCAAAGATTATGGTTTTGGTCCGCCTACACTTCTGAAGCGAGCTCTAGTTAATTTGTATTCGACCAAGTCCTAGTGATATACATCATATATGTACATTTATTTGATGAGATTAAAGGTGTCGTCCTTTTAAAAAATTCTATGCTTAAGAAAAAACGACAGCTCTGTCGTAATTTTTGTCAATTTCAATTCGAAGCACAGACTATAACCCCTGCCTTCATAAACAGTGAATGCGATGTGCGTTATTACTTTTGACTCTGCCTGTACATACACGCAACTCAATGTGCCGCAATATAAAGCTAAAAAGCACGCCTGGATGAATGGTGAATATAGTGAATAGTGAATACCGATGCGCCCGCGTCCCGCGGGCACTTCGCGAGGGCGAGGGCCTCCCCACCCTTTTGCTCGTTATCGTGAGCTTCGTTCAATGAAAAACTAAAAACAGTCGTGACTGCCAGAAACCAAATTCTGATCATCTGACTTAATGCCAATAGAAACACCCCAAGCAGTGTTGCCAGATCGAGGGTAAAAAGCCGTATCATCCCCATTTAAATCAATGTAAAGCGTACGGATTTTTCACCCTAATCTGGCAACACTGACCCCAAGTTTCCGCGGTTGCCATTTTGCACGGATCCAGTGGCGAGAGCGCGGGTCGTGCTATTTGGCAACCATCGTTTTTTTGCGAATAGAACCAATACAAAAGCATAGATTTCTCAGGGATTCAGTGAACCCATTGAGGGTCGATTATTTTACGTTGGTTTAAACGAAGAGAATCCGCTGTTGCCAAATTTCACTAACCGCCACCGCACGGATCTCAACGGATGGAAAAAGAGGACATTTTCCCGAAGAATCAATATGAGTCGTACTTCAACGTTGATGTTAGTGGAACTGAAAGTCGGAGGCCTCTGATTTGCTGACAAGCCAAGAGGTCCCAGTTTTTTTGGCCTAATAGAACTGGAACTGTTGCGCACTCTTGCTACATGCGATTTAAAGCTGAAACGAGCCCTACCGAGGTCGACAAAGTAAAAATAGCTCTGTTTTCTTTGCGCTCCGTTCCATTAAAACAATGACAACAATTGTTATTCGGTTCTCGATCATTTTACAGCCCCATTAAATTTAAAAGGGTTTCCAAAAATTGAAAATAAATAAAAAATAAATAATAACGTATATACCGGCATAACTAATAATGTGACTTTGATTTAGTAATTTAATGGCAAATAAAGGGTAATGCAACGCTACTCGGCTTAGGCTAAAACACAGATAGAAAAATAAAAGAAGCATCTGGTAACACGAAGAAGAATTCATGTAGAGATTTTTTCGACTGTTTAGGAGCCCGATATGCTGTTTTAGTTTCGGCAAATAAGGCTTTTGCAAACTTTTGCTACGAGCGATTTAAGAGTGATTCAGATGTAAAAATCTCAAATAACGATGGTTGTAGCACTAACATTTTACGAAATTCACTCTTAAACTCTTTAAATGCCTTTAAAAGCGCGTCCGTAATGGCGATGTTAGCACTAATAATGCGAGATCCCCAACTTAATTTCGCCAATCTCTCAATGCTGGGTGATTGTGTTGAACCGTTGATGCTAAACGATACTCGGCCAGGGTATGCAATAACCCTAAGACAACGCACAGATTCCCATTCAATGCATATAATAGATGCGTTGCGTGTTGCATATCCTGGCCAGGATATGCAACACGCAACACACAATATACCACCACTAATAAATATGGTCCATACACTATACAGGCTCATTCGATATCCATATATATCCATATGGGTCCAAACACATCTATACTGTGCGCCGTGCGGTAAATTGGTTATGGACCTGTGAAAACCATTTTTACCAGGGACACGACACATGATTTAAATGTGTTGCGTGTTGCATATGTTGACCGGGTATATTTGTCCGCGCTGGTAAGTACTAGGGATAGTAATAGATCTGATTACACATGCACCATCAAGCTATTCGATGTATCTCACGCTCATTCTTTACAGGTAGGACCACAAAAAATGGAGTTAAAGTTCGCTCTACTGTACCACGCTTGTCGTTCGATATCAAACTATAAGTTCTTTGAGAGGTCGAGGGAGTTTCTATGGACGGAATAAAATTCGTGTTATTTATGAACATCGACCGACAGATATTAGTGCTTGAGCACGCGCAGAAACAGATACATATAGTCGCTGAGACGCTGTAAAAATACAATAGGCACTTCACTTTGCATAATAGCCGTAAAGAATTTTTACAGCTACATTGTTGTGTCAAAGCTTCGATATAGATTGCTTTCTTTCATTTGACCCGCAATAAGTCCTCGAAACATGCCCACAAAGCTCTCATTATTTGCCCAAACATTTCACAGAGCATGCTAAAAAAGTTCTCAGTTTATGCCCGAAAAATTGTGTGAATAAGCCGAAGAGAAATTATCAACAAGTTTCAATTTATTCGTCAAAGTAAGAATTAGTGAAATGGTATTCTATGTTCAAAAAATGGTGATTGTGTCTATTCTTCATCGAGATCTTCAAATATAACTATTTCACCGGAACCTCATAAGAAAATATGATTTTACTGCGATAACACCGGTAAAAAATAGTTGGCCAGACTTACCATCATGATGACTGATTTTGTCACCTGCCAAAAAGATGGTAAACTATACCAGGTATTGGGTTAGGTATGCCTATTGCCTACACTTTGGTTTAATTTACATAGTGTCTAGTTCATTCAACCCAATATCTGGTACAGTTTACCATCTTTTCCGCAGGTGCCATAATTAGTCATCATGATGGTAAGTCTGGCCAAATATTTTTTTCAGTGAAGATCTGACGCAAAATTCCATCGACACAAAGTATCAAGAAAGCCAGAATGACAAATCCACAAGCACTACGCCTTTATCAGCCCGGCCAAATCCACCACTGGCGGATCCAGGAAATTATTGTCTTTCTCCAACGTGGCAACAATGGATTTCCTTCATTTAAAACTGTGTAAAATAATCGATTATTTGGTGAAGCGCAGCGTCTCACCAAGTATCGATCTTTCTGCATAGGTTTAAATGGCAAAAGAGCACGGTTGCCAGATTGCACGAGTCATCAGCGATGCATGTTAGAAAATGATGGAAGAGGGGACGAAAATCACGTGACTGCGTGAGATCTAATGGGAGAAGAGAGAGAAATATAGAATCGCGGATCCGCCCCTGGACCACACCTCTCCGCACAGTGTTCTTCCTTTTTTTTTTACGGAACACTACTTGAAAAATGACAGCATCTTCTTGAAGAGATGGAAGTAATTAAATTAACCTGTCAAAACACGGCGGGCTAATGATTTTTCATGGCAGCGACGGCAGCCAGCGCGGCGGTGGTCGGGTGGCGGTATTTTGAATCTCACTCTCCCTCTCCCTCTCTCTACTAGATACTCGCGGTCGGCGACGCGGCCGCGGTGGCGTGGTGGCTCGCAGATCGACTCCAACTCGGGAGTTCGCGGTTTGGATCTGTTACGCGCCGCCACTCCGGGAGGTCAAGTTCATCATCGCCACCTTCACTTCCTTTATGCCTGGCCAGCAAACCGTGGCGTAGAAGACGCGAATGTCTCCCCCCTCCCCCCCCCCTCCCTTACACTCCCCACTGCTCCCCTCATTACACCGGTTCTCCGTCAATCTAATTGCTATTCTTTGAGGAGAGAAGAGATTCGCTCTGCCAGTTATACTCCAGTCTTTTTTTTTTTCTTTTCCTCGGCTATGAGCACGCCGGCCGGTTCCACCTGTACTTTAGCTTGAATCGCAGATTTTTTTTTCTCTCTTCTACCTTCCCCTCTCCTCTCTCCTTGCCTTCTCTCGTACTGTTTCTTTCATTGGAATACACTCTTTTCTTGTGTGAGGTAATTTTACTTACAGCACTCCTTCCTCCGCTTGTCTTTTATTACGTGCTGTATACACTTGCTCCTCCGTGTACCCCCCCCCCTCCTCCTCTCCCCTTTCCCGTCTAATCTCATTCATTTCCTACGGAGGAGTTGTATTCTAAAATAGGAAAATACCCCCCCCCCCCCCCACCACTTTTGAATCATGTTCTATCCAAATCGCACAACTCTTAGGTTTCTGTGCCTTTGAGTGGGGGGGGGGGGGGGTGATAGAGCACTGATGACTGCGACTCGGTTGAATGTATCCACTTTTTAACCCTTTCAGTGCTGGAGTATGAAATACTATATTTTCACAAATCTTAGACCTGAACTAAGATTTTGAATGACTTTTTTATCACTTGTAATTTCATGTGCATGTAAATATTTTTGAAATTTCATAAGAATCAATAATGGGTCCGGACTGTATGGGACTATATGGGACTATGGAGCAAAAGGCTTAAAATGGAGAGCTGGTGGTACCGGAAAGCAAAGAATAGACTTCTGCTTTCGTCAAATTTTGCCAGCCTGTGCGGTCTCTTATCACATTAGACAGATAGAGAGATAGGGAGAGAGGGAGAGAAAGAGAGAGAGAGAGAGAGAGAGAGAGAGAGAGCGAGAGAGAGCGAGAGAGAGAGAGAAGTTATAACTGAAAATACTAAATAAGGGGGGGGGGGAGAAAATACTAAAAAAACAAAACCAAAAAACAAACAAAAAAAAACAAAAAAAAAGAGAGGAAGAGAGAGGAAGAGAGAGGGGGGAGATACTGAGAGAGAGGGAAGAAGGGGAAGGGGTGAGAAGGAAAATGCTTTGAGAAATCCTGAGAGTTTACTTGTTAAATCATTGCTAATAAAAAATGAAAACACTTTTATCCTCTGCAACGCCGCCGCGCCGTTCATGCAGCTGCGGTTTAATTTCCGCCGAACTGTGATTACTCAACTAAATCTGGAGCTCTTCCATCACTTGAACTTGAACTTGACGTACTTCCCAATTCGCAATTGATTGCGTAACGAGGACAGAGTTTCTGAATGACGATGACGTCGTGACGCTTAAGACTGATTTTATAACAGAAAATGGGTATTACCTCTCTCTCTTTTTCGTTCTGCTCTCTCATCTTGAAAGACAACAATATGAGTACTGGCTCTAAAATCAAAATTAGCTGAGATCTTGCTCAGATTTTAAAAGCGGAATTAATTAATTTAAAATGTTTTGATCATAAATTTCGCTGCACACTAACCTAAATGACTCTGTTTTGTTTGATTTTTACGCCTATACGACATGGTGTGTCCGGCTGTTATGAACGTAAAAGCAGGTTTTCTTATCATAAAATACCTCTTTCTCACCCCTTTCTCAAAATTGCTCGCATGTGTTTCAACTCGCTGATTTCAAATTCGGCCTTAGTTTTAACTCAAAACTCATACTTTATTCAAAATTTTGAATTTTTTGCTAAGAAGAGGTAATTTCAAATCTACGTAAAATCTAGGCCAGTTTAATGAAAACTGATAAAATTTTTGAAATCAGAGTCTCAAAATACATAAGATAACGATGCTAACGTGAAATTATAGGCGTAGCATTATTCTAAAACAATAAAAAATCGTAAAAATAACACTGATGGATGGTGAATGTCGCGGACACATTATGTCGTTTTTGATGCTTACTTGTTTTGTTTGATTATTTTATTGTTTTTTTGTTTTTTTGTTAATCTCGGATGAATTATTTAACGCATTGGCAGATCCAGTAATCTGGCAACATTGTATTCTTTCCAATAGATTGCATGAGAAATAATCGATTAGACATGGGTCTATCGCTCCTTCAAGAATCGATTGTCTATCCTATATTCAAATGAGAAGAATGCGCCGTTGCCATATTGCTGGATCCACCTATGAATTAACGCGGATTTGGAAAATTTTCTATTGTCAATCTGCACCACTCAAGTGATTTGAATCGGACAGAAACAACGACAGAAATCGATCATACAGAAAAAACAGGCGAGTTGAAAAAAAATACAATTTGGTGGCGCCGACAAAACCTATGGCAGAAAAATTGCCCTGCAAAAGGCTTCAGCTGATCCAACCAAATATGTTTCGTTCACCCAGAAAAATCTCTTTAGTGAGGCGTACAAAACCTTTGGTTATCTCTACTAAAATCTTTTTTAGTCGCTTTTCCACCAAAGGTTTTGTAAGCGCTACTTTAGTTTTTTGTTCTATTTTTTCTGTGCATCCACTATCTACTTGGATACTCAAGAGGATTCATCACTGAGATCTGGCGCTTTGTGTTTTTGTATATTTAAGGAAATTTTTTAATTCATTTTTTAATTCACGAAAATATCACACGTTTCAGATCACTTTATGATTTTAATGTACGAAAATACTTGCAACTATAATCTTCCCTCGATCGGTAGAAGCATCGTTAAATTATTAAAAAATCTACGCATTTTTTAAGACAGACACATCAGTGTATATTTTCATGAATTATACTCTCACTCTGAACTGAAGCTATATGTGCAATATTTTGGTCAACCGGTGGAATCATTGACGAATTGAATTATTGCCATTGAGTATAACCATAATCAATGGACTTACAAGAGGATCGATTCTTTTCCGTAAAATTCTATAGAGCTGTTATCAAATCGCAATCACCAGCCTCTACCGCCTCATTCCCAACGAGCATTTAGCGGGAAATTAAAATATACCAATCAGTTGTCGGTTTCACGTTTGACAAAGCATCCAATCCAATCAGGTTTCTGGATTTTAAATTTCCCACTTGCCATACTAAAACAGACTATTGTAGCCTTATTCGGTATTTCTAAGTGACATTTTTCTACACCTAACCCCCAATTCTTGGCTTCAGAGAGTTTTATTCAGAATCCATAAGCCGAAAGAAAGGAAACAAAAATCCTCAGGTTTATTCTTTCATTGCTTTTATGTCGGTGGCCCATCCATTAGTTCGTTTTCTTTCGATTTTCATCAGTCGAAACCTCTCTAAAATATTTGGGTTAGGCTCTCAGTTCGGGCCGCATGCTGAACTTAAGTGTTGGAACTTATCGGTTTTCAAAATCCGATTGAAAACCGGAAACCGTCCAGATGTTCCAGTTGTCAACGGTTTCCTCCGCGAGGAAGAGAATGAAGAGATCAACTCGGCCGCGCTCATGAGCTCCATGGATGGATACAGAAATATGCCTTTCTCTCTCTCTCTCTCCTTCTATTTTAACACATGTGTTAGAAAAGGATAGCAGAGGGAGGCCACCACGTGACTTTATCCCCTTGTCTCCCTCTCTTTCTAAAGCACTCGTTCGAACGGGAGAAGAGAGAGACGGACAAGTTCCTGTATGTTTCCTGTTCCTGCTGAGCTCCTCGTCTTCCCGCGCACCTTATGTGCTATGTAAGTTACACTGTGTGATTCAAAATTGAGGCAATGTCTTGAAGGTGAGCCCCACGAAACAATGCAAGTGCTTTTCCCCTTGATTTCATATTACGGTTAAAGTTGGATTTCTTTCAGAAAAACAGACCCGGAGTATTTGTTTCATTTGACGAGAACGTATACTTCCATTCAGTGATGCCCAAGGTCAAATGCAACGATTCTTATCACCCGAGAGTAATCATAGATATTGGATGATCGAATGGGCGGGGATCGTGATGAAAGGGAGGGGGACGGGACGGGACGGGAGTCTCTTCCTCAATCAGAATGTTTCTCGAACACTGACCCTTCTCTACTCGTAAATTATTATCAACTGGTAGAGGATTACTCACCGCAGGACGCGTGTGAACAACCTCTCTTTCTCAATCTAAACCTTAAAGTGCATTTCAAACTAATTTCGTCTAAGCTCGATGGTTGTTTTAGATCAAGGCTTGGAATCTGAAATGGAGATCGTCTACGGTTAACGAGACATGGATGAATGGGGTTCTGATATAAATGGGCTGGAATCATGTGGTGGATAAAGGAATTAATCTTTCTCTCTTTCCTCCCATTTGATTGTGTGCGTTAGAAAAGGACAAAGATAGGGGCTAAAGTCACGTGATGCACCCCCTCTGCTAGCTTTTTCTGATACATGCGTTCGAAAGGGAAGAGAGAGAGAGAGAGAGAGAGAGAGAGAGAGAGAGAGAGAGAGAGAGAGAGAGAGAGAGAACCACCAATGGCGGGAATCAAAAGTGAAGCTTGATTACTTTACAATCGGTGGATATCAGTGGTGGCTCGTGCTATTTGGCAACCACGTATTTTTTTCGTTTAAACTTATGGGTAAAACAATCGATTTTTGAGCAAGCTGGCCTTCCCTAGGTGAAACGATTGTTTCACGTGTTTTTAAATAGGAGAAAACACTGTTGCCACATTGTGCGACCCACCACCGCAGGTGAACATTGAAATCTTTTTATATTTCCCTTCTTCTTCTTCTTCGATTATGTCGACTCGAAATGAAAGAGAAACGGGCTGGAAAAATGTTTACCCTTGTTTGTCGAGTTTTAGAGACTTGCAAAGTAAGTATACCAACTTTAAGGGTAAAGGCCAACGAGGAAGATGGAATGTTTACTTAATCGTCCATTTTTTTTTTTTTATATAAGAAAAGTAGCCACAAATATCCAAAAACATGCAGTATATTTTGAAAAGTTATCTTGAAAAGTTCAGTAGGATGTACTCAGTCATTAAAAATAGGCAACTTTTTAAAGATACGCGCATTTATATTGATTTTTTGAGACTTTCGAAATTTTTTCATGCTCCCGACGGAGTTATTGCCAAGTGATCAAACACTGGAGTCAACCCTCTGTTTAGCTACAGCAAAATTTTGCAACGTACCCAACACCAACAGACTCCACGGGTGCATTTCAAAGAAGGTAATAAGCGCGACAGTATTTTCGCCGACAACAGATTATAGAACAACAATCAACAATCCGAATCGAACCGAACTCCAAGTTACGAGATCGAAACACTTGATCGAGCGTATTTCGAGCAGACTCCGAGTTGAGAGAGAGAGAGAGAGAGAGAGAGAGAGAGAGAGAGAGAGAGAGAGAGAGAGAGAGAAGAGAGAGAGAGAGAGAGAGAGAGAGAGAGAGAAGAGAGAGAGAGAGAGATCAACGTTGCATCATCTCAATCGACAACCTTCTTACATCAGCGTCGAAGTCTCCTTGGCAATGAACCTCAATCAGCGGCGGCGGCGGCGATACGCCTCAGTGATTCGTCCCGCTATATTTTAAACGCTCCATCAAAACATCTAAACATTCGAGGAAACGTAGAAATGAAGAATTTCCACGTAATCCGAGAAATGAGAGACGGACACTTTGATTCCACACTATAGCATACAGTGTTCGACCTTAAGAACGATCGAAGATATCCCTTGATGTGCATCACAAAATCTCGAGTGTAGTAGTAGAAATGAAATAAATTCTAAATACCTAAAAAAAAGAAACTCGAAATTTTGATCTTTTTATCATCCAGATCCATCGATAGTTTTGTCGGTTGACAAAAAGTTGACAAAGTTAAAAATCGTGTGATTATATCTTATTGTTCTTTTTATGGCACTCAAAGACTAGAAACTATAATCTTTTCATTCATTGATTGAATCATCATTGTTTTTTGGGATTCCTTTATTTACTCACAAATCGGCCATTTTTGTTTTTCTTCTTTTGTGGAAAATTTGCACCACATCTGTCCACGCGTAGCTTAGCTCCGAACGAATCTATCCGTCGGAGCACCTTAAATGGAGATCGAAAAAAAGTGGCAAAAAATCAGTGGAAAAAAAAATCATCAAAAATCATCGTTTTCGACCTTTCAAGCTTAATTTAAAGCTTACGAGAGACAATTCAAGTTTTGAGTTACTTGTTTAAAGTGTTCTATTTAATGAGGAAAAGTCCCATTCCCATTTATCATTTATAAACTTTCAAGACCAACTTTAACATTTGATAAAACCAATTGAATAATAATCCAGCAAAAATTACGACGAGCCCTTCAAAAATCACGAAATCTGCTCACAGAATCACTTAAAGTATAAGGCGTAAGTGGCGGAGCTACGGCGTATACCATGAGAGGTATATATAATTTGAAACTTACCCCTGTGTGTTTCTACGGAGAGAAGATGATAGACAAATTTAGATTGGAATCTCCTATGATACCTATAGGTACATAAATAGCTCCACCATCTTTGCTCTTAAATGGCGGGTCTACGCAGGTGTCATGGGGGATCCCTGTCTAATGTGTGTCTCTCTCTCTCCCTCTGATAGAAACACATAGAGGAAAGCCTCAAATTAGATAGGTTCTCTTGATACCTGATGCGTAACTCCGCCGATACGTCTTGAATTTTAAAGTCATTTTAAGAGTCTGAATAGTGAAGCTAGTCTGAGAGTTAATTTCGTAATTTTTTAATTTTCTCATCGCCAATTTTTCTGGTTTTTACTCAACAATTAGTCATTTAATAATGGTGTAAAGCAAAAATAGGGCTCTCGCAAACTTTGTCTATATGCAAATATACAGTCCAATCTGTTGTAAAGACCAGCGAAAATCACGAGAATCACACTAAAAAAGTATAAAATTCAGTAATTATACACTCACATAACTGCACTGAAAAAAAAAATCAGCTAAATTTAACTAATTTCAACTTAAAAGTATGGTCACCACTTGAAACTGTTAGTTTGAATATTTGAATTAGTAAAATTAACTCCGTGCCATGTTAATTAACACGGCACGGAGTTAATTTTACTAATTCAAATAGTCAAACTAACAGTTTTAAGTGGTGTCCATACTTTTAAGTTGAAATTAGTTAAATTTAGCTGATTTTTTTTTCAGTGTGCTATAACGGCAAGTTTGTAATGGCGGCTCAACGCATGTATCATGGGAGATTCCTGTCTATTATGTCACTTTCTCTACGAAAATACAGAAATATGTCTCAATTTAGATAGGAATCTCCC